>KZ652074.1:69160-112838 GCA_001010745.2 Gerris buenoi
TAAAAAAAAAAAAAAAAAAAAAAGCTGAAAATCATCAAAATACATAATAGGACGCAAGGAACCTATTTTCCACACTAATTGGCAGACTATTTTAAAATGTATCAATTTTTTTTTTTTTTTTAATTTTTTAATGAAAGTATTTTATAAAAGATCGATATAATATTATGCGCATTAATTAATATGGGTTATATTTTGTGAGCTACTTTTTACAAATCATCATCCAAATTTCTTATAGAAAGGAGATGACTACTTTTAAAGATATATGTAAATATAAGTAAGATAAATATTTGTTTTTGCGCATGAAGAAAAGAATTCAAGGGGCGCAATGTTGCACATTATATTATATGGGACCAACATGGGATAATTATGACCCACCATAAAATTTCATTAAAATTGGTGATTCAGGTATTGTGATGGTTCGCAAAAATGTTGAACGACAGACACTAAGAAAAAAGGATATCATTCTTGGAATATTTGAAGTCACAGTCGAAGTACATTCATTCAGTTAATTATTAATTATTACATACTAACGTTCCTTTAGATATTTTTAGATCATTGTTATCGTAATGTTGATTGAAGTTTCAATTAAATAAATTTGTTTCACTTACATCAGTTGCTACAAATAATACAATTATGATTGTTAAGTTCCTCAGTTTCATCATCTTGGCACATGCGATGTTACTCAATCGTTAAGCTTCGAAAAAGCCGTCTCTCTTTGAAGTTAAAAGAAAACATACATTGTCTGATGCATTTCAATTTTTCATCAAAGAGATTCATCTTTTTTTTATCTGTCGGCCTTTTACGAAACCTGAAAAAAAGTTAGACGAAGTGCTGAAGAAGTGTTACAGTTTAGTCTTTGTAATAGAGCGAGACTAATAGGGGCAAAAGGTCAGTTGTGACAGGATTCGTGCTCCTCCAGATAATTGAAAATATTTTAGTTATCTTTTAATGACCGGTTCCTTCGTGCTTCTCTGTGACCGCCCAGATAACTAAACTATTAATCCTAATTCCCCACTCTTGCTCCCAATATATTTCGCTCTTTTACTTACTTCACTTCACTCTCTTTTAAAATGTTATTTATGTGTAAATAACGATTTTGAACTTTAATGTCCGATTTCACCTTTAACGTAAAATTACGAGACATTTTATTTTCATCCTGCAAGTTTTCTTTAACTTTTAATTAAGAAGTGTATCTTATAAGCAATAAAGGAAAAAAGTATATGAATATAAAATGACTTTGGAGTTGTCATGCTTTTACTTTCCTTGCTTTATCCCATTCCTTTATATCCGCCCTTTATAATTGACTTTCCAAAGATGGGCCCATATTATTCGCCCATTTAATATTGAATAAAAAATTAGGCATATATACCTAGAACTTTATAAATTCTAGTAATCAAACTCAAACTTTTTTCAAGAAATTAATGATGCTTTGGATGATCTCTGGAGGATAGTTCAGGTGACAAGTAATGTAAGGTTGTTTATCTTGCACTTTACTGTGGTCGGCCTTGTCCCTGTTTACTGTTTGTACAGCAAGCATGAAATTGAGTTTATGACTCGTTGTATAAAGATGATGAGTTCATGAAGGAATGAAAGAAGTTCCTGTTGCATTGCATTCCAGGTAAACCAGTCTTACTGTAATTGATACACTCTGATAAATCCGACTCGCACCAAAATACGTAATATCTTTTCTTTCTTTTAAGACAATTCTGCATTTTTTTTTTATGTTTTACTACAAACTGCTATACACGTACGATTTTTTTACCCGTCCGTTATTGACTGATGGTTTAAAGATATTACACAAAACTCTTACTTTCATAAATCTACGGTTATTAAAATTTAATATTAAATTGGAGCTCCTGGTATTTTGGACATATCTAAGCCTCTTTCTGTCTCTAAAAGTACCAAATAATCTTCTTTTTTAGCCTCATTCTTCTGAAAATAATTATGGTTGATATTTAAATGCTACATATTAAACTTTTACCTCTGCCATAAGAAGAAAGAAAATATTTTGTAGAGAAAAAACTTTTTTAGCTGATGCTGATGACCGCAAATACTTATGATCAGACTAAATAGAGATTTCAATGTAATGTATAGTCAGCATAAGGCGGTCCTTGAGGTAGGGTAAGACTGCTTCCCCTGGCCTACCCGAGATAAAAACTAAAAGTGAAAACCGAGCCTACTATCTCCCTCAACCGTCTACTTCTCTCCATCAATGGAATGGAATGGATTTCGTTTATATTGCGTGGGCTTTTTTTGTTATAATTTTGCTTTCAGATTAGTTTATGGATAGACTGAAAATTGTTTCAGAATTCGATGTGGTCGATATGTATGTATTCAAACATATTACGAATATATCCATGGCATACGTTGCCCACATCGCCACCAGTCTAAACCTGACCTTTAGTGAAAGTACAAATAGAATTGTACAAAAAATAAAACTACCTACTAGAGACGTTTCGAAACTATAACAGTTGCCGTCATTCAGCCACGGGTTCAACAATGAAATACGACGGAATAATAAGAGTCTCGTCTTTTGGAACTCGGTAAGCGTTAAAAGTTATAACAGCGATGCTGGCACGAGGAAATCGTTACGTGTTTTATAAATAATTGTACTGAGCGACTGCGGCATCATTTGAACTTACTTGCTTTGGTCTGCTTACTACTTACCTGACTTTTCCTTTCTTTCTTTACTGATAATAAATATAAATAGATAGCGTCTTGCTGGCTTCCACCCGCTCTTCTCTAAATAGTTATTTTCATACTTGTAATAATCTAAAAGTAAGCACTGAAATAAGAAAACAATAAATCCTTACGGTATCTTCTATATCCAGTCATCTTTAAATACCCATCTCAAGATATTCACTGTTACAATCGTAAATATCAGCTTCTTCCAAGTCAACATGTTAAGATGATTTAAAAAAGAAACGATAAAGTTTTATGATCATTATAGACTTAAAAGAAACATTGTTATTATTATACAAAAAAGCTGGGTAATTTGTTGTAACAGGAAGAACCCCTTTCTCTTATTTTAGTGCGTGATAGAAAACTGATCTAGACAAGATCTTAAATATTTCCTCATAAGATTCTGGCAACATACATTTTACCCTATTGAATAAATTGAAAATACATCGTTCACTTCAACAATTTTCCCAGAAATTGCTGTTGGTTAAAAATTTCCTACTTGTTATCTAAGATTTTTTTTTTTGTAAATAGCCCTCTAACTCACTGGCAGACCTGGTTGATCAAATACAAATGTCTGCCAATTAGCCACACCATATGTCCATATGTAAGTGTTTTTGTGTGATGTTGTCAGGTGTGTCGTCTATCAAGGTTAAGGCCAAGGGAACGGTCAGTGTTGGATTGAGGAATGAGGACTAGGTTACGAATGACTGGAGGACAAGTGCTATGACGAAAAAATTAAAAAAAATAAATAAATAAATAAAAAAAATAAAAAAATAGTAGACCCAAAAATCAAGTCGATGTTGGTTGTCACCTAATAGTATAGTTAGTAAAATATACCTCTAAATTAAGTGTTCACCTGTTCAGGCATTAAGAAAAACTCAGTAAACTAAAAGTTATAAAATGCCTTTACAGTAACTACGGGTGTTTCTCTTTCTCAAAAACATTTTATTTTCATAACTTTGGAGCTTTCCAAATCAGCCACAGGCTATAGATGCATGAGCTTAAGTTAGATTATTGATTTTTGCTATTAGGTAAAGAAATATTATTATTTATTTATTTATTTTAATTACAATTGTATAACAAAAATACGTGTGGTGTCGCGGGACACCCGGTTGGAACGAAGTTCCTTACATTTTTCATTAAATATAAATTATAAAATCACATAAAATGCAAGACGTATAAACTGTTAACTACGATTTATTTTCGATATTTATAAAACCAAGTGACATATAATTTGACTTATAACAAAAATAAACAAAACAAATAACAGGGTTCCATAATAACATTTTCCCGTCTTTTTGAAGCTTACATTTACGCGAGCGTTGCGCGTGAACGCTTGGAGGGATAACGTTTTCCAACGTACTCAGCCTGGGCATTGGTAAAATGAACATGTGTACCAAATTTCTACTAACTCGGTGATCTTTTACTCAAGTTATCGTCATCGGTAGATAGTTCGTGACGGATTTCGCGTGACGTTGATTTCATGACGGTTATTTTGTGACGGTGATTTTGATCGTTTTTTTCGGATTCACTTCCAGGCTCCGAACGTGCCATAAGGAACTTCGTTCCAAAACTTTTTATTGGTAACTTTAAAACTTTCAAAATGTGCTACTGGCTTTGGATGCATGTAGTTTAAGTTCGATTATAGAGTTTTGCTATTAGGTATAGCAATATCATATATTAAAACGGCCCTTATAGTTAAAACTTCAAGCTGGAATATAAGATGTTATATTTTACTTAAAATATCCTTTTATTTTTTACTTAGACATTACTTTGACTTGGTGTTTTATATATTATCTACTGTACTCTCACCTATATGGCGCACCCTTGATTTGTAGGTCATGACCGAACATTATGAGGTCAGGATATGTGCTTAGTGCTTTGCTTAATCTCGACAAATATAGAAAGGAATCATTTGCAAAAATACTTTCAAGAGTTCACTTTAGTTTATAAAATAAATTTTATTTTATATTTGTTAAAGCAGTGAATTGCCATGAACCTATGAGTCATATTTTATGGATAGAATTAAAAAAATGAGTATGTGCTTTATCATAATTAAATACATACTGTATTTTTGGTCACGGGAGTCAAAAGTTTTTGGGGCTGACCTTAGGTAAGAGGTAAGGAAGAGGATAGAACGACCTTAGGGTAAGGGAGGATGAACATAGAATATAATATAATCAGGCGCGGATTCGGTGATAAAAATGATGACGTGAGGGAAGCTGGTTAGTATGATACGTAAGGTGCTAATCTTCAAGGATATTCAAATTATTAACTTGAGCCCGATGAGCTGAATGTTGCGTAACATTCTTTTTATTATCTTTTTTTTTATCTTTAGAATTTTTAATTATTAATATATATATAAAATGTAATTATGGTTTCCTCATAATATTTTGTAACAAAAAATAAAAAATATAAAACGGTTTTTGATTTCATGACCGAGCTTTGTGGGGATAGCTTTTAATAGACTAACATATTCAAACGTGTCTAATGAAGCCATCATAAATTTATTTTAAGCGTTTTTCTGATAACTATTGTTAAATTAATATTATCTTAAAGTATTAGAGTTTTTTATTATTATTTTAGCGTATATAGAATGTAGAGTTATCTTAAAGTTTTTTTCCCTGTATCTTTATTTATTAAAGCTACCATGAAATTAAATCGTTATTATCAATAATGTTGTTTATTCTTAAATATCAAATGTGCAAGCTTTTCAATATTCGCTCATAAACGATTATATTTTAATTAAATTTAATGAAAATTAACTTGTTAGTTTCCAATGGTCATTTGTCCTGAAAATTTCTTTTGAAAGTACGCTTCTAGAATAATCGTTTTGAAATATATTGTTTACCCGCTTGAAATCAAGATAATTCCATAACAATCGAAGGGAAGTTACAAACACCGCAACTCTTGTAAAGGAGCGAAATGGATATGATAGCTCAGTCATTTCAGATTGAGTCAATACTTTCTACCAATTTACCTTGTCACTAAAATAGTTTTAGAAATAATACACCTGCGTATTTCTTTCTTTGTTATTTGTTGTATACTTAAGATAATGATTGTCCTCAAATAAAACTAATAGGTTGGAGAATCTGAAAAGTATGACTGTAATTACTTGATTTGAGGCTCGTGAAGAATTAAAGGTCAATAGGTTGAATTAATCATATTATTATATAGTGACGTGTGCTTATTAAATTAGCATTACATAACTTAAATACTCATTATTTAATTTAATGTTCCTACTGACCAATATTTAACCAATTTACTTGATCAAAATGAGGATATCGCGGATATCACGCGCAACATGTAAAATTGGAAAATTTTGTCTGATTGAAATTAATTTTTTAAACAATTGCTGTTGCCTAATAGCTAATTTTATATATATCTACCTAATAACATTAAGTGTCACAATTGTAACATTTTACACTAACGTTTCCTTTTAATTATATAATTGTTCTGCTTTTAATGGTAATTTTTTAAAGACGCAATTATCCCAATTTTATAAAATGTAAGAAAGGTTAATATATGAATTGATGACAATTCTTTATTATTAATAATAATATAATCTTTTAATCTAGTTAACATCTCCTCCAGTCTAAATTAAGTAAATAAATCTATCTAAATATTTAATATATATGTATGTGTGTGTGTAGTTATGTACAAATATTTATTTCCAAAGTAATAATTAATATAAAAATGCCATTTTTGAAAACTGGTCATATTTTCAATTTTTTTTTTNTTTTTTTTTTTTTTTTTTTTTTTTTTTTTTTTTTTTTTTTTTTTTTTTTTTGTTTCTGTATTCTTTTACATACTTGTTTCCATGTCCGAAATGTGGGGAAGATTGAAAGGCGGGAAGTGGTTCAAAACCGGGGTATCAGAAACGTGCGATGAAACTTACAAAGCAAAGAAATATAAGACCTGTAAAAATAAACCTATTTACATGTAGTATTATATTCTTCCACATTTCATTATTTGTTACTACTATCGCGATATTTATATAATAACATGACACCTTCAATGTGTTCAAAAGGAACCTTTTAAAAATAAGTATTAGTTTTAAAATCTGAAGCTTAATTAAAATAGTGGACTGTAATAAATAGTAATTAGTGCATGTAGGTATTCAGTGATACCGTTATACATTGAATGATATAACACCTTTGATTTACTTAAAGAATTACCCTTAAGTTTATTTCTAATGTTAACCCAATTTTCAAAGACTATTTAAAATTACTAATTAGGTTTTGGTTCCCACGGTTTTATCTTTTCTTTTCTTTTTATATAACCTAGCTTTTTTCAGCATTTGCACTCCAGTTATCCAATAATACCCGGTACTGTTCTTAATGTGTTTGTTTGGATAAAAGATATCAATGTCTTAGATCCTTACAGAGAGGTCATTTACTGAGTAAATAGAGGAAGCTATTGATATAATATCCTGAGCTCTCTTTGCAAATGATCCTTCCAAAGGGGCCAAGGTAAAGGAGAGTCCGAGGATGCTTTGTCCAACCAGCCGGACCCGAGCTAGGCTGCGGCTAGGCCAGAGTGAAAACCAACACTCCCTCGAGCCAGGTACCAGATCCCAGTGAAAGGTCTACCATAATTAAACTCTAATCTCTTCTGAGCCTGTGTCTTCTATCCTACACCTTCTCATCTCAATAACAAACTTTTGCTTCTGAGCATACCAATGGTAACAGAAGCTATGTGATCGTTCATAAGAACTACATTTTTTTTCTCCGATATCAAATATTCTATTGGCATAGCTGCTAATCAAAGTTATAAGATGATTGACGCTGACATATACTGCCACAGTCAGTCATTATACATGTCACCCTTTTTTATGTTTAGTTTTGAATTATTATTAAATCAATTGAACTTTGTATGTTGTGTAAGATACAATTATGTGTTCGTTAAGTAATCCACTGCATAATCATTAAATAGATAATTAACTAAAAAGTTAATAGATTATGGGCCCAGCACGCTTCCACTGCGCTTGCTGCAAATGAAGCTGCTATATATTCAGTAGTTGATAAAGATACTGTGCGTTGGATCTGTGATCCTTTTAAATTTGTAGTTAATTATCTATCTAAAGATTATACAGTGGATTATTTTAAGAACACTTTTATATTTCGCACAACATACGAACTTCAATTTATTTAACAATAATTCCAAACTAAACATAAAAGAATGACTTATATAATGACTGACTTCCATCGGTAAGTCATAATTAGGCTATTGTGGGTCCCATGTAAGTTTCAACCTTCTGCGTTTATTTGTTTCTCTTCTACATGCGCTGAACAAACATTTACTTACATCTAACATTTGCTATATCTTTAAAAGTACTTATATGATTTTTATGAATTTTTAATTGTTTGTCGAAAGTTGCCCACAGATAGCCCCAGATTAATTTTAACCGTCTGAACTCTCAACATTTCACTCAAATGATACACTCATGTTCATGTAAAAATCTAAACAATTTTGACAGATACGGGGAAAAATTAAATAAATTTGCCAATAATTGGTTGTAAATCCACGAAATCATTAAAGTATACGANGGGGGCAGCATTAATCTTTTTATTTTTTTACATGTTTTATTGGGTTACTGAATCCGAATTTCAACATTGCCTCGTCGTTAAAGTTGTGTGTTCTGAGAAAAATTCGAAAACATGTCATTTTCCAGTTTTTTGCATACAGTTTGAAACATTTGCACTATAAAGAAATGTGTACGTACACAAAAGTAAACTTCATTAAATTGCCTAAAATTTATGTGGATTAAGATGTTTTTGTTAAAAAGTCTGTTTTACGCGCTAAAGCGCATTGAAATTTGACAAAAATTGGCTAAACTTTTATTGGGGTTTCACTTAGGACTGTAAAACTACAAACTATTAGAAAGAAGTGACCCGTGACAAAGAAATAAATTGTCTGTGGTTTATGTCTTTTAAGTTTTTTCCTCACTCAGACAAAAGGTTTAGGTTAGGAGCTAGCGCACTTTGAAATAATGTGCATGTAAGCCGTAGTGGCTAAGCCATGTATAATTCATAATAATTCAATGTTGCCATAAAATCACTTGGCAATGGCACTAGAAGGACCTGGCAGCTCAACTTTCTTAAATGGTTCACAATGCTTGTCAGAAGAAGGGCGAGGCAGCTCTGAATGTTCAAAGAGAAATATACAGAGTATGTCAGTAGTAATTAAAATTCCTTATGTCATAGCTGCTATAGCTTGGGTTAATCATCAGGATCATCCCCATCGTCGTCATTATTGGCTTAATTTTTTTCTGTGTTGACGCTGAATCCTTCTCAAGTTTCGCACAAATTAGAACAGCACAGACTTTCTCTCGGTACAGTCCTTCTTTAATTCAAATGAAATCTGTGCCAGATTTGCATTTTTAGTATGTCTGTAGTAATGAATATACCTTGTGTCCAACACCTTAAGTCGGTGTTTGATTATCAGGATCATCCACATCCTCGTCATTATCGGCCTAATATATTTGTCTTCGTCATTATCCTGACTATATCAAAAGACTTAAAACCTTGGACTGCTTGAGAAGTCAAGAAAAAAAAAATCCATCGAAGTAATTCTCAACATATTGGGGCCTGCTGTAGGTATATCAGGAGAACTTCCTTGCTAATTCAAGGATAAAGTTGACTGATTTCTAAATGCAATTTGGGCACAAAAAATAATTGATTTGAACTATCACAACACATGTGTTACCTTTGGTAAGCTCGAAAGCAAAATTAAATAAATTAGACAACCGCAGAAGCTAAAAAAGTAAAATAACGCGAGGAAGCTACAGGCCCCATTAATTGTCAGATTTTTTAAAATCTAAATTCATATAATAGTTATTAAACATATAATACTTAAACGTTTCTCTTTGCAATGGTAGTACGTATAAGTTTTAAGATATCATTTTCTTGAGTGAACTTGCGTGTTTTTGACTAAGTTACAGCTAATAATAAATTCTCAGATTCAATCCTTTCTAGTCAATATATACCTTATAAGAACGACTCTCCTATCAATGTCTCCTTTCTTGGTGGATCACTGGATGTAATATGACACAATTTTTATTGAATCTCCTCCTCAAATCTCCCAACATGGATTGGATTAGCTATAAACCCATCTATAGAACATTTCATAGCCTTGGCTTGTTAAATTTCTATTTGTTAAAGGTGAAACATTGATTTCTAGATCATTTTACATTTCTTAAAATGATATTCCAGTTTCATATCCGTTAATTTATATATTTTGTTTAGAGATTTCCCTTCAGTAACGTAATTACATATTGAATGCTTCTTTATACCATTCTTATAAATGATGTTTGTGAATAGTATTTTAAAGAGTAATTGAAAAAGGTTGTCAATATAAAAGGATATTCCTTACATAGTTTGATTCTTTTAATAGAATAGATTTTACATTAGTTGTTTGTTTATAAGCTGTGCAAGTTAAAGTGCTATTTACTAATAGTAGTAGCAGTCAGTGAATGTTTAATTAACATTTTTTATGTTTTTACTTTCTCACATACCTAGTGTGCTAGGTATGTGAGTATAAGATACATATAAAGATAGTATAAGATAAATATAAAGATAGTAAAATATAAGATAATAAGATTTAGATTGATTTACACGTTTTACGAGTAGAGTAAAAAAAAGTGTGAGTTTTAAAATATCTGTGTGTGCAGCCACACGTGGAGCCTACTCTACTGGATGGATTTCGATGAAATTTGGTATTCATATTCAGAAACATCTTACCCCGAGTCCCGAGGTGAAGTTGAGGAATTATTTTAGCTCTAATTTGACTGAAAAGCCAAAAAGGTACAATAGCTCAATTTGGGGATACTACTTCCCAAAATATAAAAAAAACATGAAAATTTGTTGCTTCTTAACAAGCATAATTTATTTTCGTGAAAACCCGAAACAATTAACTAACCATTGGCAAACACTGAAAGAAGAAATTATGTAATAAGAATAATACATTAAGAATAAAGAATATAATAATTTTGTAAAGGAGGGAGTTGTTAGTTTAAAAAAAACTACAGTAAGAAAATAAGTACAAATGTATTTTCTGTTGTTTCTTAACAAGCCTAATTTATTATGACTGCCTTATCCAATCTTTCATTCTTTGTAACCTTATGACCTTTGTGTTGTCGTTGATCTGTGGGTGTGTTTTTTCCCCTTTTTTGAAATGGAAGTGTAAAAATCTGCACTTTCTAGTTTTAAGTTTATGCCGTTGCTTAAAGATAGGGACTGATAACAAAATGACTTTGCATACCTATTTGAGTTTCAATTGTTAAATCTCATTTTCAGTAGGAAGTAGAGAGGTTAATAATAGACATACGAATATTATGTTTTAAGTTTGTATCATAAAAGTAAATAATTTTATGTCTAATTTATTTTAGGCAGACTATCTAATTTTATTCATCCTTTATTTTTAAATTATCTTTTCTCAGCGCTGTTTAATGAACATTTACTTATATGTTTAATTAAAACTCGTAAAGATCACTATTTTAAAAATGATGTAACAATTATTTTATTAATAGTAACTTTTTTTTTCAGGATGATGATTACTTCTTGAGGCAGTGAGTAAGTATAATATATTTTTATTACATTGTATAGAAGCAAATGGTAAATGTAGGAGAATAAAAAAAACAGATAGTGATGATCTCTCTATCTACAGAACGAGTTACACGTTTAGACCTGAAGTGAGCGTGATTTTGAGGTTTAGCCTCAAGACAAATTAAATTATTTAGGTTAAAATACATTAGCCTCCTGTAACTGCTACAAAAGAAATTATGAGCCATTATTCCTTAGCACTTCCTACTTTCCTTACTTACTTAATTTGGAATTGTGGTCTTAAACCAGAACTAATTAATCTTTATGTTGTTCTTTCAAATTATTACCATTTCGATTTTTATTATTAATTAATCTAATAAAACAAACAAGTTCTTGGGGGAGCAGATTACGATTTCGACTTTTATTATTAATTAATCTAATAAAACAAACAAGTTCTTGGGGGGAGCAGGTTACGATTTCTACTTTTATTATTAATTAATCTATAAAACAAATAAGTTGGGGGAGCGTAGGCTCGTACTCCACACACATGACGCTATTTTGTATTGGTAGAATATGAGACGAGTCGCAGTACAAAAATATTTAGTTGATCATTAAGTAAACAAATAATAAATTATAAAGTTGTTTTTAATTTCAGATCCTCGTGTTCTTAAAATTAAAACCTTTTTCGTTTAACTAATAAGTGCCTTAGGTTCCAAATTTTCTCCCATGCGTAGTGAAAGTCTATTTTCATATCCATACTATCAATTCAGTGATAAAACAAGTAAGGCGCGCTTCACGTAAGTACGTGAGGCGATAATCGCCTGTTTCTGTACGATTAAGTTTAAATATTAAGTGTATAGTTAAATATTCTTTTTCTACACTTCAAGACCATTAAATTTATGTATAACATGTCAATGTTGTATAACATGTCAAGGTGTATAACAGGTCAATGTATAACATGTCAAGGTGTATAACATGTCAATGTATAACATGTCAAGGTGTATAACATGTCAATGTATAACATGTCAATGTATAACATGTCAAGGTGTATAACATGTCAACGTGTACATTGAATAATGATTTATTGCAATGAAATGAAATTAAAAAAACACTACTTAGCCATAAATCGAATGCTCAATTCTCCGTTTAATTTAAATAATTATTGGTATGCATATAATGTATCAGATGATACACAAGAGGATCTGATTAGGATAAAATTATCCTAATCAGATCCTCTTGTTTACCATGATGTGGCGTTTATTTAAAATTTAAATGAATGGCTTCCTGCGTGGAAACTTAAGAACGTAAGTAGCCATCACGTAAATGTGATTTATGAATGAAAGGAAAGATATGGAGAGGGATATTTCCTGTATACTTGTATTATTTATATTATGTATTGATTGATTCTTAGGTAAGCAACTTTATTTGTCATGAATATTAAATATGTTACTTACTATGAATCTTAATATCGATCAACTATGAAACTCCGCAATGTGTTTTTCAATATCCATTAAAATTATATATTGATTATTTATAATTTTACTATAAACCTTATGCAGATTACAAAAAAAAGAAAAAAAATTATGAAATTTTGTTTTCAAAATATGTAATTTTTCGTATAAAAAGGTTTCCTAACGTTTACTTGACCCGGGTCTCATTATCAAATTTTAAAGGTCTGAGACGCATTACTCATCTGAATAAAGATGGCGTGAGATTCAAGAAGTTAAGCAGCTCTGCGAGAGGGGCGTGTACTGTGTACTCCGTCATATTATTACAGTATTACGAGATGGAGATGGTTAATTTTACCATATTATCTCCTCTTTGACCGAGGGGTAGACATGCAATTTGGACTAGTGAGTTGTTGCAGTTGTAAACATAAGTACCAATAAGTTATTAGAGATGTGAGGTGGTTGGACACGGTTCGTTTGGTTCAATATAATAACAGACGCTATTCCTTGGGGGCTCTTCTGGGCCGTAGCCATAGCCGTTCAGTCAAGGCAAATGAAGAGAGGTCCTGAAACAGGCGCCTTCCAATTCTCCTTTGTCGGGATCACTTACAGCATCACGGCTCATTGAACAGGTCGCCCGATGCCTGTTTTGTCCAAACTGTCTAAGGTTTTTATTTCTTTGATGCTCTGTCATTATTATATAAGTGCGAATTACTACCCTTTTGACGATGAGTATATTTTATATATATTTATGAAAAAGAACAACATTTATCGAGTTGTTTGAGTCTTATTTACTCTTATTAATTCCCTAAAAGCTCGCGGTATAAACAACATTTTTTTCCTTCTTTTTACCCTGATAAATAATAACATAAATACATATATTGCTTCCGAGCTTACCGAAGGTATAACGGAAGCTATGTGATCATTCTGAAGAACAAAACATTTTTAGGTCTCTGATTTCAATAATTCCAAGACAGAAATCCGTTTCAAACATCAGACAACATTTTTGGTTCCGTGTCCTTTCTGTCCGTGGAGTTTTAATTGTTGGTCGAATGTTGCCCATAGATAGCCCCAGATTAATTTGAACCCTCTGGGTCCTTTAACTTTTGCTAAATTGATACTTTAAATTACGTAAAAAAAAAAAAAAAAAAAAATTGACAGATTAAAAAGAACGGGGTAAATAATTAAACAAATTAGACCATAATGGCTTGTAAAAGTTTAAAATCAATAAAGTACGTGATAGGATGCGAGTAAGCTATGTGCCACACCAATTGGCAGTCTAATTATTTTCGCTTGGGCAGTTAAATTATCGAAATGTTGTTACAAAACATGAATGAAGTATTTATAAGAATGGTCCAAAATAAGAAAATTTTAGCTTGAAGAGATTGGATGATCACATTTTATCTTTACCCTTTTTTATTAAATTATTCTCAAACCCATTATATTTGGTATGATAAGTTCTAAAATAATATTGATCTTTTCGAAAAGAGGCTTTCTGAAATTTGATCCTCATAGGGCAAAGTAGAGCAAGAAGGACGATTGAAGCCCTGACTAATCTTGTGAAGTTAGGGACTCTACAAAAATAATTTATTTCTACATGGGAAAGGCTGCACTTTATGACGTAAGCATCTATTAATAAAGGATATTTCCAATTTCAAGCCAAGTGCGATCAATGAGAGACCGGGGGAGCGGTGTAAAAGAGGGCAAAACCTTTGCTATTTTATTTTCATTTTTATTATTTTATTTTATTTCTGGAAAATTAACATTTTTAAATAGTTTACGGAATGATTAATAATTGGATATAAAATTAAAGTCAGAATGATTAATAATTGGGTGTGCTAAAAATTATATTTTATCCATTGGGCATGTTCTTTCTTAGCAAAATAATTTGAATGATTCTTGACTGACAGTTTATAAGCCTATCAAATTAATTAAACACTCCGTGGCAAAGCAAATCCTGCTAGTATTATTACAAGAATATCGAAGGTTTTTGTTGCTGTTCTAGTTACTACACATTAGTCAAAAAAGACAAGTAATCTTGCATTTAATTAATTTTGCGGGCATTTTGAGAAACTTATAATAAAACTATGGTATTAGGAGTAAATAAAATTGTACAAAAAATATTTGAGTGTACCATTCACTATAACTAACGCTTGCGATGTGTTAGGTTTCTGGGATCAATAATTTTTTTTTAAAAATGTGACTTTTGCTCGAACTGCTACCGGAGTAACCTGATTTTTGCTAATCAAGCTGTGGCTAAAAAAATGTATATTTGAATAAAGGAACTTGATGTTGCTCTTTTAAGTTAGATAATATTATAAGGTTACTCGTAAAAAGCTTATACTTTATTTATGATTTGATATGTAGCAGTGTATGCAGAGTCAAACAATTTTTTTATCACATGCGTGATATATTTTAGGTATAATATTTTTCTAAACGGATGTTATAATTTTGCCCTTCGGCATTTTGACCTTTCTTATTGATTATTGATAAAATCTAAAGAGTGAAATGATATGGAAGACTATCAGGGCTCTGATTTAGTGAAAGTTTACATTGAGTTTTTGTATCGCATGAAACAAAATTGTTTTGCTGCAGGTACTTTTTGTATATGCCCTATGCACCTGTCACTTTTTATCTGCAGTTTAAAGTAATCTGTTATCGTTCTTTGGGAAATATGATTATTATAAATTCTAATATCTTATAGTAAGAAAGATTTGCTCATTTTACAGAATATTCAAGAAATTTAATATTTAAGTCTCTAGGCTGCTCTCAACTCTTTTTTCAGTACTTTGTCTTCATTTGTTTTAAGAATTATTTTTAGCCAATGCAGTTCTTTAATTTTTATTTCTTTGTTGTTGGTAATAATTTTAATAAATTGGATGCGCTACAATAATAGATTTATAACAACCTTTCTTTTTTTTATTAATGAGGAACTTTGTACAAATTTTTATTTGTTGCTCCTCCTGCTTTGGCTCTTATACCGATCTGCTTTAGCAAACGTGAAGTCTCAATTCTATTGCTGCCTAGATGTGATAAATAGCTAGTAATTGTTTTCTCCTAACAAAATATAAGAAGGGAGTTGAAGGGATTGCAAAGTTACTGGCGTTTACTGACAGGTGCCTAATGTATCTATGAAGATTTAAAATTTTGTGACCGGTAGATTTCACTCTTAGAACTTATTTGCAGAAGCCAAAAATCCTTTATGATTGATCCATAAAGAAAGTAGAGATGAATGCTGACTATTTATGTTGACAAGTTTTTGACTGTTCGTCTCTAGGATGCCGGAGCTGAGGTAGACCTAGAACCTAGAACACCTAGCGACGCAGCTTTTAGGGTAAAGTTTACAATGTCAAATTATAGAAATATCCAGAATATTTCTTATATTCTTCTTATAGAATTATCCAGAAATTGGAAAGAATGGATCACCTTCACCATGGCATTATGTGCCCTAGACTCAGGACTCAGCACAGTCATTTTAACTAACTTACCTTTAAGTTAAAAATCTATACACTTAAATACGAAATGTTGAGTCTATATTTAGCTAAGGAATAAAGAAAACTTATCTTAATAATTGTGTTAATAAAAGTTTTACACTGACTTGTTAGAGTGAACGATGCGATCTTTTTGGAGGTTTGCCCATTTTTTTGTGAAGCTTTTAAAGTTAACAAATTGTTTACTCCAAACAAAATATAAGAAATGTGCTCCACAAAATGTCATGTTTGACTGACTTTTCATCCTCAATCTCTTCACACTTCATCTAACTTATCCATTTCCTCTTACTCCACCCTTTTCTTTTCTCAATTTCCTATGCACTTAATAACTTCCTTAATTTAAACATGTAAACAAAACCATCTCTCTTGAGCCATATTATAAACGTCTTGTTTCACATGTTAGCGGTGTTAATACTTTCGTCTGGGTGCTAAACAAAGCAATATCTATGTAAATCAAGAGACTTCATTTTCTCTCGACCATTTTCACAGTCTGTCAGAATCAATTTATCAAAAAAATATATTTTACTTATTTTTACTCCCTAACTTAACCTGCTGTATTATATAGTACATAATTTCATGAATATAAAGCTTTATTTTCCTAGAAGCGAATCCAGTGATAGAAGCGCAAGCGATAGTCGCTCAGCCGCTCAGCGACTATCGCTGGAGTCGCGCCTTGGAAAACTTACCTTTATATGCATTTTAATTTACTTCTTACGTATATTTGATTTTATGAATTTTAAGGGACAAAAACTGAAATGAAAAAAGGTTAATAAGGTTGAATAAGAATAATTCTGTCGACCAAAGTTTATAAAATAAGTGTTAATTTTGGAAGAAAACATTTTGTTTTATAATAAGAAAACAGATATCATCAAACAATTTGAAATCTGACAAGGACTCCAATCTATCGATTCAAATGATTATTCTTTAGCGGTCTCAATGTTATGTCATTACACCAATTTGTTGCATTAATGCTCTTAAGCTTTAAATCATTAATTTATTTTTTTGCCGAGGAATATAATTTTTTATAAGATAAAATTGATTCAAAAGAAAGTCCGTCATGAATAAATATGTCAGCTCATTTATATTGGTATATATTTTTTTAAGAAGCTATTTAAATATTATTTTTTGTATAATTATTTACAAGGGGTTAGGTTGCTTAACCAAGTGCACGATCTTCCGCTCGACCATGAAATTAAACTTTATCTCTCGGTAAAAGAAACTTATCTGTCCAATCTTGTAAAAAATGATAAACGGCTTTAATCAGAGTATTTTTAATACTGTCTCGTTTCCTTTTGTGATTTATATTTACAGTTATTTTTATGTTTGGGATTTTAGTTTTTCTCGATACTAAAGGAAAGTTCATGTCATATTTTAATCAGTTATGCAAATCTATAACAAATTGTTTATTGATCTGCGTTGTATTTCTTTGAAAGGTTTAATTTATTATAATGTCCGGAAAGTAAATGTATATAGTTGGCAGTTTAGATCTATCACTAATTTATTAGATAGGATTATTTATAAATACGAGATTGCAAGTTCCAAAATGAGACATTATATTATTAAGTAATAAATATTTTGTTCTTGTTTTGTATAGTGGCCAATAATTCAAACCATCACCTAAAGGGTGATTTTGGTTTAAATCTCAAGAAGGATCGTATTATTGTGGTCTTTTATCGTCGATTATTTTAGTCCTTTGTAAGATATGCGCAATTGAATATAATCTTTTTAAAATTATTTTTTTATAATCCAATTAAAATTGTAGTTAAAAAATAATTTGTACAGTAATAAAATAGTACATTACGCGTCTAGTGCGGAATTATGAAACTTGAATGCGCTATGAATAAAACTACGAGATGAATAACTTTCTACGCATCTAAACAGAGATAAAATGTTTATATTTCGTATCAATCGAAGATAAAAATGTTAATTAAATAAATTATATTGTTATTTTTTTAAAGAGTAAGATTGAAAAATGTGTGTTTTTACGAGTAAGGTGATTACTTATAAATCAAATGGAAACTTAAAATAATTTTTAACTATTCTTATCGTTATGTTTTTATACATTTTTTGACGAAATATTTCAAAGAGGTTGGTCTTGGTACAATTTTTAAGGGGGGGGGGGAGAATACCTCATCACAATCCTTTAATCTAGATTGAGAAACAGTTTCGTTTTGATAGGGAAATTTTGTAATTCTTCCTTCCATATGCGCAGAACCTAGAGTAGTCGGTCTCGTAAGTACATAATATTATCCTTTTATTTCAAACAGTAAAAAGTAATATTTATATCTGATTTTTTGGAATAAAGAATGTCATTAAGAAAGTGAAGAAAGTCATTATGAAAATGTATCGGAATATTAAAAGTGAAGATATGAAAATTTCAATTTTTATAGATTTATCATAAAATTGGGAGATTGAATGAATCTCCCCTGTAAAGCACTCCATTGATATACACGTTTATCCAGCTAGTTTTACTCTAGTAATAAGTTTTCAAACACAAAAAAAAAACCGCCATTGGTCAAAATTAATTAATTTAAATATTCCTGAAACTATACAATTTTTTTTACTCTATTATGGTCCTTAAATATGATAGTTAATTCCAAATCTTTAAAGTTAATTCTTAATTAAGTACACACACACGTACGTATTTATGATTATATTAAAAATGTCTTTGTACAAAATTCTCATCAGAAATATATTTTAACTTTTACTTACATTCTATTCTTATTATTTTTACTGTACTTATATTAATTAAAATGACCTATAGGTAGAGTTGTAAATCTTTATTTTAAAATCCCATGCAAATTTATTATAATTAAAACATTCACTTCAACTAATATCTACTAAGTCGTTATTTAATGCAAATCCTTTCTTTTTAAAAAGTATTTCTCTTTCTTTTACGGACCTTGACAAAGTTAGAACATTGCCTTCATAACTTTTGTCAAACCAGTTTAAAATATAACAAGGATTTTCGCCCACACATGTACATATTTTAAGGATAAAAATTTGTTTCAATTTAGATATTGTGTTATTGCATTTATGTTCATTTACATAATCTATAAAATGTTATAAAACATAAAGTACTGTAACATAAAATGCTACCTTGTTAAATAATTAGTACCTTTTTATCTCCCCAAATCTAAACTGAACTGACTTAGAATGTGCCCCCTCCAGACCTAGTGATAAAAAAATGATATGTTTCCAATAAATCATTCCAATAATATGGATTTTATTAATTGATATCGTAGTATAATATTCTTAAACAACTTATGATTACGTGTTTACTTTGGTGCTCATATTCTCATAACTTCTTATTCTATAACTTGGTTCTCTAACTTCAAGTTAAAAAAAAGGTCTTATTAAGAATGTACTGTCTTTAATAACATCGTTTTTATCCAGGACTATTTTTCAACTTCTTTTCTTATACCGGTCGAATATTTTTTACTAAGTTGGAAGTTTTCAGTTCTTATAATTCTATTATAAGTTTGATTGATAAGCAAGCTACTGTTTTTAATAAGCCTTTACTTTAATTGCATTATACTAAACGAGCTTTAAAAAACGTCTTTTTCTTGCGAGGAGCCACGCCTAGTATTGGATATAATAAAAAAGATACTATTTCTTTAAAAGTATTCTATTAAAGTTGTTTTCTATCTCCAGCTTATACTTTCACTCTTAAAAGAATCTTCGTCTATCAAAATTGTATGAATATGAAAAAATAATTTGTTTTATGTTTATTTTTATTGTTGTCATGTAGAGAAGAGAAAGAGAACAATTATAAGTTGTTAAATGATAATAAACTAATTCTCTTATGTAATTAAGATGTTTTAACTGAAGTTTTTCTTACTACTGTCAATCTTTTCCGAATTACATCGTAAATCTGTATGTGCAGAGTAATTAACGATCGTTTACAGGTGAAATGACCAATTCAAGAGGTTTTACCCTTAACTGGATAAATCGCCTTCCAGTGGTCCATTTACCAAGTACTCTGCTTTAATAACTACTATTTTTTAACTGCAGCTTCAGATGTAGGACTCCACGTCTTGTGGATTGATTGCCAAGCCTTAAGTTTCCGTCGAATCCTTAGCATCAGCTTTGAAGAACTTTTTTTCTCCTATATAGGCCTATAAAGTCTGAAAGGGTCATTCACCCATTGGTTATCTAGTATTGCAGTAAGGTAGGTCGTTGACACTTAAATGTAAATCGTTAAAGTACAATATGTGGAATAAAGATTACCTCCAATTCTTATGGGTTGCATCTTGTTAACAATACAATTTAAATAACATATTGTTTTTAATATTATGAATATTTCATTTAATAAATTATAACTAAGGGATAAAGAAAATTATCCTTTGATGGTATAGATGGTAATTATAAGATAAAATTAAGGTAGTATTTAAAAGAGCTAAATTGAGTAAACACGTCAAATATGTTTATTTATGCTGATTGAATAAGTTACGTCATTTCCTATTGATGTTTGTTATTTGCGAGTATAAAGTGCATTTTTATGTTACTCAATACTTTTAAAATAAATAAAACTTTTTCAATTTAAACGTTAGAAAAATTTGTTAGATTGTTGCAACTAACTCTTTTATACTGTATAAGTGTTATGAAAGTTTTTATATTAAATGAATAATTACTTGGAGAAAACAAAACAGAGAGAGAAGTATTAGAATGAAAGGTGAAAGGGCCATTAGTTGATTTTTATTTGACTCTTGTCTTGTTGTTTAAAGTAATAAGAATAAGTTTAATTTTTGCTTTTTTAAAGTTAAATTACTAATTTATTATTATTTTTATTTATTTATTTTTGCACTTCTCTTTATAATAAAATTATTTTACATACCGCTTATTTATCAATGTTATAATATTTATTGATTACTAATTAATTATTGTTTAAATATTTTCTACAAAATTGGACTAATGTAATGACCAAAATATGTACATAAATTCAATCAGAATTAATAGGTAATAAGCAGTTGGATTCAGAAACCTAAAAGTTAGTTTGAATTCAATAAAGGATGAAATCTTTATAATTCAAATAATTCCGTTAATTTCTACTCCACTGAAAAAAATTAATTATTATTCGGAAAAATAATTTGTATTTGTATTTATTTATTTATTTATTTTTTTTTTTCCAATTTTATTTTTATCTTATCAGAAGTTATAAGCCGAAGTAAGTTTCTTCGTGAGGTCCTGAATGTTATTACTTTCTGTTTATATTTCCGAGTACAAAATTTGTTTTCTGTTTTGCTTTCAAATTCTTTTTGTTTTGCTTTTCCATTTCTTTTATTATGTTAGGGATTTTTTTCCCCTGCAGACCACAAAAAAACAAAGTTGTATATTTTATAAACAAGGTTGTATTAAATTTGCGGGGTGCTTTGTCAGCTACAGTTATCGATCTAAGGAGAAAGAGGACAGCCGGTGGTTCAGTAGAGCAGATGTCCTCCCAGGAGAATCAAATGTACGAGAGAAAGCTTTGTGTTGATCACACCCTCTCTGGAATATGGGGGATCCGAGCCCTCGCATCTGCAACAGATGTCTAGATCCTAAAATCTTACTACTTTCTGCTAGTAATGGATCAAAGCTGTACTATAACTATTAAATATATTTAAAGGGAAACACAACTCCAAATAACTGATTCTAACTTAATGTTTTTTACGGTAGATTAAAGAATTTTGGGCCCCTATTTTACTTGTAGTGATTATTTACCTAGAAAAATCAACTTTGTTATTAGTATAAAAGAAATAATTCTTATTAATAGATTCTATAAGATAATTAATTTTGTTATAGTATAAAAGAAATAATTCTTATTAATAGATTCTATAAGATAATTAATTCATTTAGGTAAGGAATTTTTAAGTGTTATTAATTAAGTGATGTCTTATTTAAGTGTAAGAAACAATTCATAAAAATCCTAAGGACATCTAATGTCCTTAGAATGTTTTGATTATTCACCTTTTAATATTTAAAGTATATTAGTAACTGTTATGTTAAATGCCTAACCTTTAGAGAGCGAACATGAGTATTTGTATAGAAAGCTGTTAAGAAGGACCATATCAAATAAATTACCTGACCGCAAATTAATGTTGCCCTGACGAAATGTTTTTAACAAATTAATAGTGACCCTGGCAGTGAAATATAAAGATATTATTGCGACCGCAGGGTATTGAAACCATCGTGCCGTGTGGTTATGCTTACGACCTTATATACCTACTTAAGTACTCGTGACGTATTTACATTTTCTATTGAGTTGTGAGGAAACCGCATTGATGTTTTGCAGAGCCTGGTTTAATGAAAGTAGAATTAGTCTCAAGATTGATTTGCTTATTCACCATTCAAATACTTTTCTGTTTGCGACAATTTTTTTTCAAAATAGAGTATAGGCACGTTAAAAAAAAAAAAAAAAAAAAAAAAAAAAAAAAAAAAAAAAAAAAAATAGCTGCTGTTTTTCTATTGTTAACACTTCCTAATTATAATAAGTAACATTAAATTAAAAAAAAAAAAAGGTTTAGAATTTTAATCAATCATTGACTACATCTATTTTATCAAATATAAGGTTTGGTTTAACCCTAAGTATATTATACTTGTTTAAATTAATGTTTTATTATTCCTTAAAAACTATACATAAAAAATACTTATTTATAATTCAGGTCACAGGATCTCAAATAAAGGGCCTTTTTAAATAAGTGAATCGTGTTGACAAAACGATAGTTGTTTAATAACGAAATAGTTGTTTAATTTTTAATAGACTAACTTACCTCCAAATGCGTATGACTTATAATATGACCGAGCATTATTTTTACTCTATAATATGTTTTGAATAAAATAATCTCACACGACTCTTTAATTTGTTTTACTTTAGATTAATTGTACAACGTAAATATTTAATTAATTAATATAGATATGGAATTTGAATAAAGTTCTTAAAAGATATCTTATTTTAGTAAGATTAGTTTTACAAGTACCTATTGAAGATTGGATTTTTAAATATTTAAAAAATCTCAACGTGATTTTCATGGCAATATGTTGTTGTTGTCACAACACTTGAAACCTTAAAAAATTAGTATTCACTTGATAGTGTTTGATAGCAAAACAAACCTTGAAAGTGTAGTAGGAATTAATTCAAATTTATCCTGGGAACAGAATAACTTTCAGTTTAATGTTTCTTTAATTCCTTTTGGTTTAAGTACAGATGAGGAAATATTGCCTTTCAATTTCTAAAACTATGGGAATATAGATGATATGAATCTGTTAAAGTCTTCAAAAACGACAGGTTTTGTGTTTCTCTTGTTTGCCCAATAGGATATTATCATTGGAGTAAAGTAAGGCTCTGTCTAACTCCTCATCACGCCAGTCAGGAAGTAGACCTAAGATGATCACTTTCGTTTTTCGATGGTTTGTCTTCATTCCCTGTATCATCCTTCATTAAAGTAAAGAAAGTAAAAGTAGTTTAAGAAATTACACGCTTGGAATAATGTTTCTCCTAAAGTATGCTATCATAGAAACTCTCTTATTGTTATTTTGAAAGAGGCTCGAAGCTTGGAGTTTGAAAGATATTTATGTTGAGTGAAATATTATATTTATTATAAGAATTATTGAAATTAAATATTATCATGAATATAATGACGGATATTATTCCTCTTTAGAATGAAAAACAAGGTAGGTTCATGAAGATTAAATGAAGGTCTTTTAAAGTCTATTAATTCTTCTCATCATGAAAAAGCTATTGTCCCCTTAAACAAGTAATGAGAGTAATCGCTGCATATATCTTCATTATGTTGAGCCCAAACGTGTGTGGAATATCGTTTACAAACACCTAATAATGTACCTTTTAGGAGTTCATTATCTGCTTACTATCTCGTAATTATTATCTGTGCACATTGCACATGGCTACAATCTTTTCTATTTTGTAATCTTTATGTACTTATAGACGATTAATTTTTATTGCGATCTGTTATTATTAGTTAAATATTTTTTGCCTTTTAGATAGTGATGTTAATTTGCACTACAAATAGTAATAATATAAGATATTTACGTGGATTTTGCAATGGAAAAGTTGACCAATTGCCATTTTTAAACTCATATTTGCTAAATTAATAGTAGTGCCATATGGTATACCTAATTAAAAAAAAAAATAAAATAATAATAATAATTATAATAATTAAATTAATTTGTGTATGTCAGTTCATATAAATATTCACTTATATCCTATAGTTCAACGCCGTAAATAAAGCATTTTTGGGCGAAATTAATTTAAACAAAAAAAAAAAACACTATTATAATAGTCATAGATTGAATTAGCTATGTTTTGCTTCCTACTGACAGCAACGTAAGCATTTCCATAATTTCCTCTCCCATATGTATTTTTCCAAGTGCATATCTAAGTTGGTAAAATCCCTGATTGTGGGATAGTTAGTCGAAAGTTGCCCGTAGATGTTAGTAGCCCCTGTCAATAATTTTAACCGTCTGTGCCCATTTTATATTGAATAATAAAAATAAATCTGACCCTGATAGGAATAGAAATAGATCCAAACCACAAAATTCCAATAGGGTCACATTATGTAATGCAATTGTGACCATTTGTCCAATAATAGGACGTTAGGAATCTATGTGGCACATTAATTGGCAGATAATTTTAATTAATATAGAAGTGAAAAATTGTATTTCTTCCGAGCTTACTGAAGCTAACGACATAGCTTTTATCGAAATCTTAAATAATCATATAGTCCTGGATGTCATGTTATTTGTTTAGTTAGTGTATTCTTGAGTACAGTTTTCTAGTTTTCCATGTGGAAGGGATTCTTTGAATAGCTAATATTATCATGCCAAGTGTAAAATCCAAAAGTGTTGTTATGTACCAGAATTTGGGTGAGTAGGAAACGAACCAATAGCAAAACAAAGGATTTAAGTAGAACGGAAAGAATAGGACTATCTGAACCGTTAGTTTCCAGATACAGAGGAATCGTCATGGAGATAGTTAAGTGGCCGGAATTGTTCTGTTTTTACTATTCTTCTCTCCATTAACACCTGTTTACTCTTAGGTGAGATACTGATCTTGACTTGTATAGATTGACTTAACCCCGTATTTCTCAAACGTACCTCACTCCATTCTTTTAAGAGTTCACATCGAGAACACGACACAATTACAACTAATTTTAGCCTGTCTAAATTAACTCCTCAACTGGATTGAACCCGGAGAGTTTAGAGGGTATCACTTGAAAAAACTTTACTTCTTTTACTTCTCTTAATTGGCTATTCTAATTAAACATTTTATAGTAAATCAGTTGGTGCCGACTTAAAGTTTTTTCCTTAAAACACTTAATTTATTTAGGTTTAGATGGTAAAAAATCTTGTTTAACCTCGATAAATCCGCATTCATTGTGATCTTTGAGTTTAATTTCTTCGTAACTAGTAAAATCTTTCAATTAGGCCAATAAGAATTTAGGTCGAAATAAAGAAATTTTCAATCTAACTGATACGACGCTTCATCAAGATATGGATTACTAACTGCTGCTTTATCTTTCATCAAAACTCACTTTCCAAGCAAAGAGTGCGAACTTACATAGCCATATAAGTGAACAGAATAAAATTTCTACTAATACGTATATTTATATTTAATACAAACGTTTTTTCGCATGTTTTTTCTCACAAATTAGACTAAATGGTTTGTTTTATAATAATTATTTTAATAAGAATAATTTGTTATCAATTATTACTTGATGATCAAAATTTTCACCTTTATATGAAGCATTTGCTGCTACCTAGGTTAAAACATTTATTCATGACTGTGTACTTATCTATAATTCTACGTTGCGTTGTCAGGGAAGAGAATCTAAATTTTTGTGCAAATTAGAAAGATATAACTCGTTTTAGTTTATATAAGTTTATAAAAAATTATATTTATAACAATTAACAAGGTCGTTAATGAAATATGTCTCAGTTCAAAGCCATCTGTCTTTTCTTTACCAAAAAATGTTGTCTTTCTGTAACTATGCTGCTCTGATATTAATCGCATATTAAAAAATAAATAAATAAATAATAACCTAAATAATATTAAATATTAACCCCATATTAAAATAAAAATATAACAATGAACTTAATAAGTAGCTTTTTTATTTATAAATATTTATTTTTAAACGATAATTAAACTTATTCAACTTCTATTATTTTTACGCGTACACACTAAATATTTAATACATCTTTAATTAGCATCTTATTACTACATATTATTATTTTTTTTAAATTTATTGATTTTATAAATACTTACTTATAACTTTTCTACTCGGAGAAAGTTGTTTCTGTAATATTAATTTTTTAAACTCTTTAAATAGTACCCATTAGTTTTTCCTTGGGAATCTGATAATGTGAAATTTAAAGTTGCTACCAAATAATATATTATAAAGAGTACGTATTAAATAAACTATTTTGGTGGAACCGATTAATTATAATAGGTTAACTGTTATCAAGGAAAACCAATTAATATTGGTGTTGATTCGGCAGGGTTTGGTCGAAGCGCCTGGCGCAGCCGAGTGTTAGCACTTCCTAGTCCGATTCAACTTCTTTCCACTCCATTGAGTTTTAATTCAACCCTAAACTTATTTATGCCTAATCGATTTCTCATGGGAATCTCTTAATTGAAGCAGTGTAGCGAGTTCCTCCCCTACACCCTTATCCATATACTCGTACCGTACGAGTATTTCTCGTTTATTTATAGTATTTACGAGGTATTTCTGTTCTGTAATTGCGAGGTATGTGTATAATGTCTGTTGGGTTCAGTCTTTATTTGTTTCGTTTCGTTGTTTGTTATTTAAAAAAAAATGTCAAAAATAGCTTTTGTTTAACAAAACTTCAATATTAAGTGGTTCAGATCTTGTAGCATACACGTAAAATAAAACATTTGATTTGTTAAAAAAAGTGTTCATACATAATATACTTTCTGCTCTTGGATTATATTTTAGTTTATTGCCACCCAAGACTGTATTTTTAATTATAATTAGCTGTCATAAGACTACCATTTAAATCATACCTATATGTACGTTAGCGTGTTATATTTTTACTCTAAAATTTACAAAAAAAAGTTACTCCTTCTGTAAATATCTCTCAGTACTTTAAAATAATTATTTACATCAAGTAAAAATAAAGTAGATATTAATTTTATATTATACAGTAGTAAATTTTGTTTTGAGTTTAGTTTCTGTCTATAATAATTTATATAATACAAAAAACTTGTCTAAGCTGGAACATGTCTAAGCTGGAACATGTGTAAGCTGGAAACCTGCAAAGGTAGAAACTTTTTCTCGGAACGGAGTTTTTTCCAAATAAAACACTATGTATAAGCTGGAAACCTGCTAAGGTGGATTTTTTTTTTCTGGAACCGAGGCCTTCCAGTTTAGGCAAGTTTTACTGCATATTAAAATGAATAATAATTACCCATACAAATATAAATTTAAGGTACCTTAGTTAATTTGCTTCTTGTGACGTGTAAAATTAATTATGCGATAAAGATGCTACTACAAATAGTTATTGTAGTATCATTTCACACTTACTGAATGCGGAAAAGACGAGAAAATTATATTTATTTTATACGGTATACCTAGTTGTATAGAAAATATCGGTCTATATGAATGTGGTTATTGATTCGTATGTTGCAGAGCAGGGTGTAGAGAGTTCATTGCATCTTGTGGTCACACAACATATCACATCTAATTTTATTCGGTCAAACCAAACATCCATATACAGGTTCCTAGCGGTCAATCATTATTAATTTTATAGAGTATTCACTGTATCATGCAGTGGACTGCTGTGTAACAATATCTTACCTTACTTTAACACTTTTTTTTGGTAAATATTATTTCATTTCCGATTTGGTTGTATTATTCTAGCACTTCGTTTGTTTGTTATTACAGCAGTAATTATCTAGTCATTCGCATACTAAATTTCATTATTGTACATGTACATTACTACTATTTAATTTAAGAGAAAGCAAATGAGTTGGTGCGAGATAGCTTTCTCAATATTTCTTCTTTAAGAGACCCTTCCTTTTTTTTGTACAACATTTTAGTTTTAATATAATTATTACTATTTTAACATTTTAATATTTGTAAGCAATATAAATCTAAAGGATATTTTTATTTTTAAAATATAGAGCGACATAATAAGGAGGCTTAAAAATAATATAAATGGTATTGCTTCCGAGCTTACCGAAGGTAACGGAAGCATTGTGTTCACTTTTGAGAACGAAAAAGTTTTATGCCTCTGATTTTAAAAATTCCAAGACAGAAATCCGTTTCAGACATCAGGGATCATTTTTGGTCTCTATTTAACAATATTTTGATTTTCTTGCTAAACTTTATTTTTAAGCATTTTGCTATACTACTCTAATTGTTTATGAAACTAAGAATTTTCCATTCTCAGAATTTCTCACTTTACAGATGGCTTATCTTTTGAAATTTTTATTATCGCATTAAATAAAAACATTTGCTTACTTTTAACATAATGTTTTTCTTGGTGATGGTTTTCACTGATAAAAGACAGCTATCTGTCAATTGTCTTTAGTTCTTGTGCCAAGTTTCATTTTGGTACTTACGTATGGCACGTTCTTTTTCTGAACGGATTTTTGTCCTGATAAGTACATTTCACTTTTTCTCATGAAAAATATTACTAAATACCATTTTCTTTTTTTTTGGAATCAGTTTAGCTATCTAAACCACTATGACGTGATTATGCTAGTAAATGATGAATGAGTCGCCTACGGCTAGTTTTAGGAAATCTTTAGAAGAGAGGAAAGAAAAAGAAAAAAGAAAATATACAAAGGGTTTTTTTGTTGATAAAAATTGTCTAAGAAGTTTGCAGTGGATAGAGCCAAACATAGGTGCCGGTGCGGGCACCTATCTGGAGGTGATCAACCCGACTTGGCTTGGGGCTCCCAGGTTGCCCGTGTCTCGCCACTTTAAAACACTTCTCCGTCCCATTCTCTTAATCCATGAACCCGGCACAGAAACCCGCGCTTAAAACTACTATAAGACTTATCCCAATATCTTACCACTCTTTACTGTAACACCCTGTAACTTTTACCCACGTAAATCGGATATACTGTTATTTGACCCCTCTGCAGTCGTCCCGACGATTTGGATTAACTAATCGAGCAGGCTAAATCTTTTAAATACAGGGAAGTATGCCAATGCACAGTGCTAGCCCCAAGGCTAATATCTTCACTTATTCTTGTAATCCTGTTGGAAATTAAACTCTTTTAAAGGGTTTCATAATATTATTAAAGTGCAATCGGTAAATCATGGTCGGATATCGGGGATCCTGAGTAAAAGCACCGAGCCCTAATGCCTTACGTGTTGTTAGTCTTGTGAAGGAGGTGATGGCCTTAGAACTAACGTCAGAGTTTTAACTGAAAATCTTTTCTTTTGTTTAATATTGCAAAAGTGGGTGGTTTATTCAGGTTGCAGATTGTTATTATTATTGATGTAAGATCCGTTTAGCTCTCTATGGTTGAAGTTGACTGGTAGATGTAACTGCTTGAGGTCAGATATTTCTGCTTGGCTGACGTCACCTCCTCTGAAACCTGTTCCTCTGGCCGCATGAGTCTCCTCTACTGGAGGTCCTTCTATCCTATACCTTTCCAGCTCCTTTCTTCCTTCTACAGCCTATTCACCAACCAGTCCTTGCCTTCTTTTCAACCATTCTAATTATACACTTACAAAGAGCTTTTATGTTGGTTTTTCTCTTCACTTCCTTATTATCTTATATTATGCATTCGAGGACGTTTATGTGCGATACCTTTTTAAAATATATATGCCAACTAGTCAATAATAATTCTGTAATTTTTAGAATAATATCAAAATGAATGTTTAAATTCATATTGTACTTTACACTGCAACATTTTTTTATCTGATGATGTTTATCTAATATTTGCTGTTATGGATGTGGTTAAATATTGCTCAATTATCGAATTAAACTATACTTTTTGGGTTTCGATGTCACCCTAGTTTATTTTTGTGTTACATTTCATATTGTTTTCATTGAAAAGTTAATTCAATATTGATTTATTTGTTTTACAACATTCTTTTATTTAAGAGGCTTAAAAAACATGTATTTAACTTAGATTAGACCAATAAAAATGTAGATGATTTATTAGAAGAAAAGTGCGTCTTAATGACAGATAAAATCCCAGTCATTTAATGACAGGCATAGTCGTGTAAAAATATATGTAGTTTAAAAATCACATCTTATATTCATGGTTTTAATTATTCCTCCCCAAGATCATAAGATAAGGTCATAGACCTATACCATTATACATACTCAGTTTACTTGATTGCGATACCAAAGGACATCTTCATGCTACCACGACTACATAAGTTGAATGAATACCTAATTATATGTTTCAGAATAATATAAAATGTTCCTTCTTTATAGAAAAGTTATTATAAACATATTTTTGCCCATAGTGGGTTATTGATCTAAAGAAAGAAAGAAATACAATACGATAAATGATGGACATGGAGGTCCCAAAAATTATTTTCATGGATTTCCTTTTTTTTTACCAGATTTTTGTAGCCTGGACTACTAGGGCGATGTCGATGAAATTTGGCATACTGCTCAGAAAAATCATACCTCGTGGCAAAATCAAGACTTTATAGCTCTAATAGGAGTGATAGTCCCCAAAAGCTCCATGGAAACGCCTCTGATGATTTTGATAAAAAACATTCTATAATGTATTCCATTTATATATAAAGCCGTAAATTTCATTTTTCCCGTAAACCGGGAAAAATCTAGTTCTTGAGAAAATTACTTCATACGTGGAAGGGAGAGGCCGGCTTCGATTCTCCGTCGGGAAGGTGTCGTACATTACGATAAAATGTTCAATAATAATTATGTAGATGTAAATGTGGAAAATATTGGACCAATTAAGTATGTACTCTTATATTATGAGAAAGATTAGAACGAGTTTTGTCGGACAGACAACAACTCAAAGCTATGTCCCGTGGACTTTACTTACAATTTAGTCCCGATTAATGCACACTATCTTCTGGTATTATTTTTAATTAAGAAAAATGTCAATTCATTGTAAAATTGTTTAAAATTTTGCTGTCGACGTCCATTGTTGTTTTTAATGACCACGTTACAATTTTATCAAAGACGTCATCTGATGCCTTTAATTGAAACAAGATAGAATTACAATAACTAAATTTAAACGCATTGATCTGATTGTACTCAATTACGCTCAACACGATAAATAACTTCGAATTACGTTAGTTTGGCGTTAATATTAGACATGTATAACTATAAGATACGAATCTCTCTCTGTCATGCGCAAATATTATTATCATTATTTATTTATTCACCCTATATATTCTATGTGTCGGTATGTTTAATATATAATTAATTCAATATGGTAAAATGCATTGCGCTAGTTAAAATGTGTGCATAGTCTTGTTTTAATGCAAGTATAACTTTGGTATTTTTAGTCTTTTACTTGATATTATAATAAATCTTTTTATCTAGTCTTGCGATTTCATTATTTATCTGGTCAAGTACATGTAATACTGAAACTTATTTATAACTGACCTAGAGTTATAAATTTTTATATTAATGATAAGTGCTTTATGTTCATAGTGTATAACATTAACAAAGAAAGAATGTTAAAAATAAGAATTATTTAGTATATATCCATTTTAACTTTAATCAGATAATAAATATGATATTATAGAATGTATGAAGCTTCGCGTACAAGGTACTTGACTATTGAATAAAGTTGTGTGGATTTGCTTCGCCCATACCATTGAAATTACTCTGTAGATGCGGATCTGACGTAGGCACCTGTAGAATGAAACAAGTTGCTAGGTGCCAGAGTTTGGTCTAGCCTCGAGCTATTGCTCTATATGACCCATATTGCTAATCCATATCCTCCTTTCTACAGGTTCTTCCCATTAGAACCACGCTTTAGGTGCTTGATTATACAGGCGCCTGTACCTTCAGGCTTCTCCGTTTTATTAAATAAATAAGTCAAGATTTTAACTTGATAAATACAAACTTAAATCGTTTAGGTGTTTTTATATAGTTTTTTTCTTCTTACTGCATGTGAGTATTCGTTGAGGACGTTTTTCAAAGTGTCGGAGCTAGAAAGTATGTTTGAATATCTGATATTAGTTACCAGTTCTTTTCTATTTCATGAAGGGTATATCATTTACAGTAATGGGAATTGGCCAAAAGGGATGTTGACCACTTGAAATAGTTTACTCTTTAAAGGTTTGTGAATTGGGCTTAATTAAGTTAAGAGGTATTGCCATTTACGTATTCACTCTCATTGCTGCATTCCGATTCCATGAAAGGACTATCATAAATCTCTATTTAATACTGGAATAGTGAAAGTTCCTTTGGTCTATTTGCAATTCATATAATCATTATTATTCTTACGTATGTTTAATTTTACTTACGTCTGTTCGATGAGAATAAAAAACAATTTTAACCAATATTATTAAGTATACAAAAGTGTTTTATGTTCATGGTGCATTGAAACGAGCTTGGCATTAGCTTAGCTATTCTTTTGAAATATTCATTATAAAATATCCTCCCAATATTACTGAAAAAAAAAAAAATAAATAAATAAATTAGGGAATAGCAAGACCCTTTATCCATTTATTTGTTTCATGTAAATCGTAAATTTCCAGTATACTTGCATGTACAATATATATTATATATGCTATTTATTTTATTTGCAAGACGATAAGCAGCTCTACCCTTCTTTAATGAAATAGATAAAATAATGGTTTATGCGGTTTTCTTTTTTTACTACTTTTTTAACGGATTTAAAATTAAGTTTTGTGGAGATGTTTAGTTTAATGCACCCAGCCGATAATAATTCTCTTTACCAAACTAAAACACTCGTCTTAAAAAAAGCTTTATTATTTGATAATTAGATTGTATCATTGCTAATTCTGAGCATATTAAATATTCGTACAGAAATAGGCTTGTGTTAAAAATTATTGTATACTCATGAGTAATCATTTTCGCTTCAACCAATTTTGATTGAGTTGGGTGATGTAAGTATTCAAACACTCCTGTGTTAGTTTAGTGATTTAAAATAATTTTTCTGGACATTTTTAATATTAAATGTTTTGTTTAACAGATCTTAATTAATAATTACCCTTAATTTTTAATATTAATCCCTTGGATATTTTTTTTGCAGAAAGACGGCGGATTGAGTTTGACATTTAGCTGCTGTAGTCAAGATGCCTCGGCATTCTGAATTTGTATCACCGCTAAAATGAATCAGGTAGATATATTTATTTTATTTAAATAATTTCGATGATTTGAATTTGTGAGATTTATTTAATTTATTACTTTAAAGTTGTCATATTTTCAATGAGAATACCCTCTTCTTAAATTTTAATATAGTCAATAAAACCCTAGTAATAAATAGTATACTACTATTTACATAATGAAATATTCGTTCCAATAAAAACAGAGTGTACAAATTTAATATTAATCGATTTAGTATTTTCTACTTACTTATCATTTAGACAAAACGAATTTTTGAAATATCCTTAATATTATTATTTAAACGTCTATTTTTTAAACGAGAATAAAGATTTTATATATTTCTCTTATTAAAAGATAAAACTTATAGAAAAAAAAAAACAAGTGCATTACCAATATTTTTTATTTCAGCATTATCCTTTATTAAACGGGGAATAGGAACTAATTTCGAGACGGTTAAACAGGGAATAAGAGAGACGGGAGCGTTGACCAATCTTCAGGACAAGATCCTTAGCTCCACTCTTTTTATTTACTTTCCGCATCCTATAAATAATAATAATAATAACAAAAATATGAAGAGAAAGTTATTCAATAAAGATAATATTCATATCTACTTCGGTTAATTCATAGACTTGGCTCTCTATATCATTAGAATCTTGTTTAAGTGAAGGTCATAAATTAAATTTAATCAATATACAAACCAAACGTCTGACCAATTCTTTAAAAAAACAAAAAAATTGTGTTAACATAGGTGCACACAATATGTAATTTATTTTTGCCATAAGTAGTTATACATACTTATGTTACGCTGTGTAAATAAATTCCTTTTTATATAGTACAAAGTTTAAACCTGACCTCAAACCTCAGCGATGGTCGCCGGGCGATTACCGCTGGAGTCGCGTTTTGGAAATAGTAGCTTGAATGTGTGGGAAATAAATATTTAAATATCCTTATATTACTAGATTTTCGTGGTTAATAGGTATACAAGTATGGATGACCACGTGTATAATTAGCATGATTTAATTATTAATGCATTAAGTCACGTGGTTGAACAAAAATTTCGTTTTTCTTTCTCATTCAATTGAAATGATTAAGTATGGAAAATCATGACTTTTTCTAAAACAATAATTTGTCAAAAATCAAATCAGTCATGAAATGAGCGTTTCGTTCTGTTTTCTTTCGGGTTTCAGATTCAAAACAAGAGACTAACTAACTAAGCTAATTTGCCATAAAAGACGTCTATAAGCACGACTCAAAGTCCTTATAATGAAGGGATCACGATCACCAATTATTTCACTTGTTCTGCCATTTGATATTTGAGAAGGATAGGACACTGCTATGTAAAAATGAAATTTGCAGATATCAGAACTCGAAACAAAAGGCGATGTCCCGAGTGATTCATTTACTTATTTGTGTCACTATTTTGGATTTCGGTACATATTGAAATCAATAACCGTAAAGGACGTTTTAATTTCTTACTAGACGGCAACTTATTTAAAGAGCAAGAGAAATAGCGTCAAACAAAGAAAATTATTTCGTTTATACGTGGGAATGGAAATTTTCAAAGTGCTGTCATTATAATAAGTATAGACGTTGAAGCTTAGTTGCCCTTTAGTTGCAGTGTTTAATTTGTCTATGGCTATTTTTCATATCACTAGGTATTACATGCAAAGAATGAATTCTATTTTTCTCCATAGTTTTTTTTACTATTTCATATTCCTACGTTGTATACATTATGAAGAGAAAGTAGAATGAGTGCGGGAAAATTCGATTTGTAGATTTTGATGGATTTAACTCGTTTTGAGTTCAAAAAAGTGTAAAATAAAATACAAATAAATTTTTGACCGCTTGGGACATGTTTGGTCTTGAGTCTGTTTGTCGCTCAATATTTTTGCGAACCAACAAGATTTAGATGGTATGTCAATATTAGCCCAATGTTAGTCCCATATATTTTTCAATCTTCTGTTCTTATTACTGTCTCTTTCACATGCGCAAAATGTCTTTTTTTATTAACACATATCTTTAAAAGTACTGATTTGATTGTTAAGATATTTGGATGGTTTGTCGAATGTAGTTCAATGTTAATTTCAACCGTCTGTGATCATTATTTTTTGCTAAATTTACACTTTTCTTCGTGTAGAAAGATTGTTTTCTTAAGACACTATCGAGCTCTCCTGTAAAAGAAGTTTGACAGATTTTAAATAGTTAAAATATTATGGCACAAAGCTTCCTCGCTTCCCATCGGGTACTTTACTTTAGGGTTTTACGACCCATTTTTGCCTAATTTATAAATACATATATATGTTTCCCTATTTTTTATTCTATATCTGTTAAAAGTTTTTTTTTTTACATAAATACATGTATCAATTTAGTAATAGATAATGAGCGCAGAGTTTGTAATTAATGTGGGAAAATCTGTGTGCTCCTGTTTTCTTAGTCAGAGGTGAGTAATTTTGAAGATATGGGAGTTGATAAAAAAAGTGTGTCTGCAGTGGAAGAGAAACCACTAAGGGCAGAAGGTTGACGTATTTTGTATAATATTGTAGTGTTGAGTTTATTTACCAACTTTTTAATTAATTACAAATCTAGATTAATTTCACATCGAGGTAAATAGTTGTCTTCATTGAAAATATATAGCCCATATCACCATTCTTTCACACTATTCATTAAAGTTGTCAAAGTTTACGGTCTATCCCCGAACATCCTGATATGGTAAAACGATACTTTTGAAAACGCAAGAGACCTTCCACAAAGCTTTTGCAGTTGTGCGAGTTGTAACCGCACAAAATTACTTAACTTTTAATAAATTCACTCGGCTGAATACGTTTTCACGTAAATTCAGTAAAATAGTAGTGGCCCGATCATCTCGCTAGGATGATAATCGGCCTAATGACCAATAAAGAGACAATACTTGCCGACAGTTTAAGGTCAAACTTATATAGGAGGCGTAGATTGTTTTCTTAAGACACTATCGAGCTGTCCTGTAACTGTCCGAGATACTTGATACCTGTTGGCAAGGAATCCGAGGCAGCGGCGCCTTGCCTGTGGTTAGCCGCACCAGACGGCGCCCCTCGTCATCCTCAAACCCTGCCAATACTAATATCTTCCTTAAAAAACCCGATATTTATTAATAAACTTCTATTATAACTAAGTAAAAACACAGTCAATGTACCCGGTTTCGCATACTTGTTTTCTTATAATACATTTATTAAGATTCTCCTCAATATTCATATCAGCTGATGTACTGAAAATCAGCTATCATTTCTAGATCGTTGATAGAAAATTGAGAGAGGTAAATTTTATCTGTGTTGTGCCTCAGCACAGTGCATTACGTAAGATTATTTGAGGTAATCTTGTGTTATCAGTATTTCTTAATTTTGCCAAGTGAAGGAAATTTGATTGTTGATTAGAGATAGTAAGATAGCTACAATCATAATTAATTGATTATTTTTAATTAAATAACGCCTTGGATAGGATAACGATTCTTCTTTAGTAATTGCTACAACTATTATTCATTATCCCCCTAAAATTCTTATCGCTTTGAAGAAAAAATAATAGATATGTATCACAAACATTTAACTATTAACCATTTTCTGGTACCTCTCTCTGAGGGAATGTTTTAAATAATACGGTTTTTACTGATACATTAGCAGATTATTCCAGTAGGTTTTAATTCGTGAGTAGTTGGGTCTTCTAAGGAAAATCAAAGCCTCACTTAAGCGATAATTCGATCCCTGTTTGGTTCATTTTCAAGCTAAAATCATGATTGTACAAATCATGATACAGTACAACTCACTAAACACTGAGTACTTAAACTAGCCTAGAGTAATACAGTCAATAATCGCACATTGATCATTAAACAAGTAGCTGTTGTGGTTAAGTATAGTTAAGTTTTAAAAGAGTTGAAAATTGTAAGTTTAATGTAGGAATGTGTTTTTTTTTTTTTTTTTTTTTTTTTTTGTAAACCTTACCATAAAAAAGGGTCAAGTTCCAGACCTCTCTCAAAAAAGTCAGCCTTTTTGAGATCTCTCCTTCCCATCATTTATGTAACTCTTGTGTGAGTACACATGATACTGATGTATTATGCCTCATTCAAAATCTGGCCAAGTGTTAAAATTAAAAGATCAGTGTTGCTCATGAAAGTAAGAGTAAAGTGAGGAATTGGCCACTGAATACACTTTATAAATATTACTGCTTTGATCACCTTTTTCGGTGGGGGTCTTTTGTGGGGAGCTTGGCTCTTCTTCACGGTTAGGATTTTGTTGACTGTACTATTCCTTTTTGCTGGCTTCAGCATCATGGGAATCGTCTTCGGCAAGGCCACTGAATTTCCCCTTATATACATTAAAGGGACGAATAAATACCCCGGGTACAGAGTATAGAGTATTTTATATGATATTTTATATTATTATTATAATAATTATTATGGTGGTATATTTTATCAAGTAATGATACACTGGCATTCTTGCAGGAACTTGGCCTAGTCCATTGTCATGTCCTCAGATTATTACGATAGTAAATTTCAAGTACCATTTTTAAAAAAATAAAATAATACCCAAAGATAGTCCCTAAAGTACAAATTGAGACCTTTCAAATGATATTCTACAAAATAACAAACTTTAATAAAAGTGGTCACGTGGAACGGCCAGACGGAAAAAGTTTACTCTCATATTCTCATCAAATAGGGCAAATAAGAGGTCAAAGTCAATAAAAAAAAATATTGATAAAATATAGCTGGAACTAAGGAACAATCGATGGGGGTACGAAAAAAATTATACGAATATGAAAAAAATAATAGAATATAACAGATCTTTCAAAATCATAGTTGTTGTTAGTNAATTTTTTTAAATTTTCCTGTCAGTTACACGACTATTGCTAAAATTTCAAGTTTCTAGTTATTCTCAAAAACTAATCATAATTGTGATGATGAGTCATTCAGTAACTAAAATACAAACTTGAAATCTCTCTCCTTTTGAAAACCTTAATATTAAGGGCCCGATTTTTGTGTGTCCATGTTTAGAAAATAAAAGCCTATCTAAAGAGGAAGCAGAGATATTAGGGTGAGAAAAACCGGGTGAATTGATTAAAGTAATGTACATGGCTTTCTTGCACGGATTTGTCCTCGTGCTCTGACGTGTGCTTATATTTAGTGTCTTTAATCTTTGTAACAAATAGTGTAATTAGCAGTTCATGAATCCTTGAAGTATAAATCTAATCGTGATCTTTTGAATAACATTTTTATAAACCTGCATAACCTGTGGCCAACGTCAATTGATTGTTAAATTATTGATTATTGTCAATTATAGAATTAGAATCAATATGCTTTGATTACAATTTGTTTGGTTTAAATAGTCTGCCAATAAGTGTGGTGCATATATCTTCTTCGCTACTATTTCGTATACTTTATTGATTTTTATGTTTTTTCAACCTATTATTGACAAATTCATGTAATTTTTTTATTCGATTTTTTATCTGAATTAAAGTATCAATTTAGCAAAATTTAAAGAGCGCTGATTTATCTGGGTCTATCTGTGGGCTACTAAATCAGATGAGTCTTTTAAAGATACAGGTATAAATTAAAGTATGTTTGTGCACATTTGGAAGAGAAACATATGGTCACGGTGAAAATGAAATAAATTGGATAATAATAGGTTTTAAAAGCATAAAATCATTAAATTTTTCGAAATATGACGCGAGGAAGCTTTGTGCCACACTAACTGGCAGAGCTTTAGCTCGAGCATGATTCAAGGAAGGATCGAAATATGTATCGCAAAAGTGAGCCTTTTAATTTGCTAAATAAACATATCTACTAAAGAAATTATTTTTCTTTTATACCTTGCTGTTATTTAAAAAGCAAGTCTGTGCTAATTATATGCTATGGTACTAGCGCAGTAAAGCTAGAGAAGCTATTTCGATCAATGACTGAATGCAGCTGTTACATAAACATTTCATCATAGTTTAGTTTTTAAAAATTTGTATCTTTGAAACTACCTTGTCACGACTTAACCCTTTATCATATAACTGTCATAGGTATCAATCATATCTCTTGAATTCAGTCTTTGGTTTCACCTGAAATAATAAGCCGTTGCGAGTTTTTGAATTTTTTATATTTCTTATTAGGCGAAACTTATGTGAATTGTTCTTTTTTTACTTTTGTGAAATCATTTCTGGATGCCAAATTTGGTTGGGTCTAGGTCTCCTCATGTTCCACGATTTCTTGAACTCGTTAGCGTTGTTGGTGCGCCACACTGTCTGGTTTGCCTGTCATGAGCTGGGTATCGATGGAGAAACTGTAGTCCCAGTGAAACGCTTCTCATACAGTTAAACGGAACCTTACCCTCGAGTCCATCTTCCAGTAATGTCTATATTTTGCTCCGGGGAAAATATCCTGGTAAATCCTCTTTAAAACACCCACTTATCCAATTTTCTTACAAATCTTTCTCAACGTCGAAGAGAAACTAACATTTATAAAACTTTTAAGAATGGTTACATTTTAGACTAACTTTATTTTAACGTTCAACAGTTCTCTGCTTATCACATGCAAATATGATTGCTAATGTGTAATAGTTAAATAATATTACACCCTCATGAATAACTATTATATACGGACTAAAATTATGCATGTTGATTCTTTGACTGTTTGCTTTATGCTACGAGCAGAAAAGCATTTAAAAAAGAAAGTTTTTTGTTTTTTTTAATTACTTAGATAACATATAAATAATTTTTTTCTTAATTTTTATCTACTCATTTTGTAGAAATAATAAAAGTGGTTATTATTAGAAAATATTTTTAATAATAATAGTTACAACAATTATAAAAAAAATAATAAACTCAGACATCTGCCAAGGAGCTACTGTGTGATTTTTTTTTTTAAAAAATGACATAAATGTATAGCTGCTACATTCGAAAAACCTTATAGATAGTTTATTTAGTTAAATAATGTTGCCTTAGATGAAACATTATTATTAATATTTATAAAATATAATTGTACAATATACAATATTGGCATAAGAGACATACAAACATTAATTTGTATCTATATAGATATAGATTATAGAAATATGTTTCCTGTATTTTCCATTTTACCCGCTCCTAAATGAAAATACATATAACAAAAATGTGCATGAAACAATTTAGTGCACTTTAAAAGAGCTTTTCAACGATATGCATAATGAAGGGTTTGCATTACTTTGACATTTTTTCTCCGTACCCCTGTGTACAAAATTTAAAAATAGAAATTCAGAAACTTTCCCGGGCATGCGTTTAACCATTCCCTACAGTTTAATCGCAATTGGATGAACGGTTTATGCAGGCATAAGAGACAGACAAGCAAACACTAATTTTTATAACTATAGATAATAGCATCTATTGCATTTTTAACAGTCGAGCAATTAATAGCCAAATACAAAAACTTTGATGTTAAGTGCGTACTAAAAGTAAAAGTGTTTCTCTGTCTATATTCTGTTGATCCGAATACGAATAACAAAATAAGCGTGAGATATTAAGATCAAGACTATAATTTATTTTAACATTCAATACTATTTGACAGGCACAGCTATTTTTTAGCGGCTAGGTGTAGAGGTTATTATTATTATTATTTTTTATTTTTTTGTGTGTGTCAGGATAAAATTAATTAATAGGAAGAAAGGGCTTGACCGAGCCTATTCACAAGCTCCTTCATTGAAAGCGGATATGAAAGTTATGCTTATAAAAAGTTCAAACTTGTAAGAGGCCCCATATTATACCTTCTATATAGAAACTCCATACCATTAGAATAATTAACAAATGCTTTTTGGTAAATACTCCACAAATAGGATTGTATGGACTTTTATCAGTTACTTACATGGCAGAAGCTTTTAACATTTAATATGTAGTAGCACATTAGTAATATTGCTAAGGTAGTTTATTATTCACTTCCATCTGAATAAGGAAGGGGGGATTCAAGGGATTATACGACTGAGAAATATTTATTATTCTTGCATATGTTGAGCTTTAACATCCTTTTAAATGAGATTGATATCAAGCTATATAATACTGATGCTTCAAGACGAACTCGAACAATATACAGGGTGGGCCAAAATAAACCTCTGTAATAGAGAGAGATATGGGGTTTGTGGGGTCTGAAAACTACATGTTTCTACTTTAAATTTCATAACTATAACTTTAAAAACTATTGGGTGAAAGCCATGACAATGACGGTTTGAAATAGGGTCTTAAAAAAAGTCGTTGTCCGGGTAGTAATCGTTGTTTGATACTATAGTTTTGATAGAATAAATTACCGTATGGTTGAGCGGGGAGGGGTTCGTAGATAAGAGGTAGGAGTCTCTTATTGTTATAACAAACATTGAAGATGTGGTAAGCAAAATATTGCCTGAAATTGAAGATCAAATGCTAAATTACACGTTTATGCAAGATAGTACCCCGTCCCAACGCTCCGTGCAAACAATTCAATACTTGCAAGAGAATTGCCCAGATTTCAGGCAACATTGTGCTTAACACATCTTCAATATTTATTATAGTATAACACTGAGGGACTACTACCACTTACTTACAAAGAACCCCCCCCCCTCTACCATATGTATCAAAACTATAATAGTACCAAACAACGATTACTACCCGGACAACGACTTCTTTTAAGACCCTATTTCAAACCGTCATTGCATGGATTTCGCCCAATAGTTTTTTAAAGTTTTTTTTTTTTAAGTTGTAGGTATGAAATTTAAAGTAGAAGAATGTAGTTTTCAGATCACGCAAACCACATACCTCTATCTATTACAGATTCTAAGCTATAAGGGAGATTAACATTGTCGTGCGGTTATGCTTAGTATTTTGGTGAAATAAATGTACAACCTAAGTTCAAGATAGCAAACTTACAGTCATAAGCAGACCTAAGTTCTACTCTACAGTCATTAATTTATCGTGAATGTAAATTGGAAAATATGTATATTGCATGCTGCCATTTATTTTGGATTTGCTCAATAATCGACAGCTTATAGCGCCGTCTAAAAATATGTGATACTTAACCCAGCATTACATGCGAGTTGATATGGTTTAGAGTTTTAGAGTATGCTTATTTATAGTTCTATGTTTTATGATGTATTGTGATTTGTGTGGTCTTTCGTTAATAATTTTTATGAACCAATTTAACTTAAAACTAGTATAAAATTTAGATTGTAAATTATAATTAATCCATTGTAGTCCTGTATTAATGACAACCTTCTCGTTTCTTGGTTTCTCTTCCACATGCCCACAAAATTTTATTTATTAACACTCACATCATTAAAATTATATATAGGGTTTTGAAAAAATTTGGATTGTTTGTTTAAAGTAGCTCACATATAGAGCAATATTTATCTCAGCCGTTCCTATAAATTTAATATTGCTTAAAAATAAGTATGACCCTCCGGAATGCGGTTGCGATTATTTGTATATTAATAGGACGGACGTGAGGAAGCTATGTAAATGTACAGACTATTTTTATATGGCAAAGTTTCGATGGTCTCTATGTTAATCCAAAATATTAATTAGATTTATTTAATTTAAAATAAATTTATCTCCAGAAGGGAGAAAAAGTTAACTTTTCTCCCTAGTTTACAAGGAGTTTCTCATTGCACCCTGTCAGGTTGAACTATGTATGAATAATGAAAAATAGTGGAATAATAAACTCTCATGATTCCCTCCAGTTTAAAAATTAACCAGTGTAGTTTGTGCTAGATATAGCACAAGTAAGTAAGGTTGCTGCTAAATACACAATTCTATTTTATTAACTTTTGTTTAATGTTTAATCTATAATATATTATCTTCACACATGTCATGTAACCTCCACAACGGTTGTCATAGTGAAGTTAAAAGTTAAATCATAATTTTAAATGTTGACGAACTAATCCGAATGTATATAATCAGTTGTTGTCAGTACTATTCAATACACGACTTAGCTACCAGCTGATTCCCCTACATAAATGTAGTATTGGCATATAAATAATTACTTTTCGTAGTTTAATTTTAACCTGATTAAACTTTTTTAGTGAATTTTTAATATAATATATCTAACTATTTTTTTATTATTTGTTTAAAATTGTTGTAAAAATATAATATGAACACACGCTTTCCATGAACACACACTTTCAAGATATATTGAATTCAAACATTTCAACATTAGATCAAAACACAAAGACAGATTAAATTGACAACACAAAACAATTGTCAACTATAAAAACATATAGACATTAATAGATGGCCTTAAACTTCAACA
>KZ652074.1:127154-138396 GCA_001010745.2 Gerris buenoi
TTTTTTCAAATAACATTTTTTAGTAAAACCAATAGCGACACCGCTATGAATTGTTTAAGATCGCTAAAACTATTATGTAATAGTTTTTACATAATATACAATATAACAATAATGTTAATGTTAATATAACAATTAAGTACATAATAGGATGCGAAGAAGCTATGTGCCACACTAATATGGCTGTCAATTTTTAATTTTTATGTTTTTATATATATTTTAGTCGATAACGTTGAAACGGATTTATTACTCTTTTTTTTAGAAAAAAAAAACAAACAAAAATAACCTTACACCTACAGATAGGAAATAAAAAAATAGGGGGATGGGGTGCCGAAGGAATATACCTCCGATTTCCCGTAAATATATAAATTTGAGATCTTTTGTATATTAATAGGTAGTTACAATATATGGTCCAATGAGATGAAAAGACGAATTAATAGATTTAGGGGGAGACCCAGATAGAAAAGATGGTAAGAGTTAAGTTAGAGCGGAAATAGAGTTGAGTAGGGCATATAGTTAGGGAAATTGATAACATCTGGACCAAAAGATACCAACAAGGAAGAGGAATAGATGGTTTAAAATGAAATGCAAGAACCAAGGAGTAAATTCTCTTCAAGAATTTTTTTTTAGACGCGCCACGCTAAAGTGTTCATACGCATTATAAGAAAAAGAATAATATTATCACCATAGGAAAATACTTCTAATTCCGTGAAGGTCAACTTAAAACAGCCCCCCCCCCCACAGTATTTAGAGTCGATTTCTAATCAGGAATTCCGGCAAATTATGTTGATCCATCTTTCTTTTCAGGCATCTAAATATTATTCTCACTTAGCAAAAGAATTATAATGTTTCTTGATAGTTTATAAACCTATTTAATTTAAAAATTTCCGTAGCAGAGTACTGGATTCTACTGAGTATAAAATAATCATACAGAGAAGCGATGTTGTGGGCGTGAAGCGATTTTTATGCGTGCACACATTTATGTTTGGGTTTCCATATAAATTTTAACTGGCTTAACACGGCTGTTTTAACCCTTGTTAAGTCCCTTTATCCGTTGATTTCTTGCCGCCACAAAATTAATTTTTATTTTATTTTATTTATTTTTACTAGGCTTGTTCAAGGTAAAAAGGAAGATTTCAATGTGGTGTTTGATTATTTATTGATTATTTAACTACAACAAAAATCCCCACGCATATTTGAGTGTATATATGTGTTGTATATATTGGCAGTATCGCACTAAATATATTGAATAAATCAATTATATTCTGTTTCGTTTAACATACTGATCTACTAAAAATATGATTCAATATAATTTTAATGCATACGTGTGAATGTGGCATGCAAATAGTTACAAGATGGAAATAACTCTTCTACAATATACTCTGACTTAACAAATGATTTACATGTATTCCTTTGAATGCAATATTCCAAATTGACTTTACTTATACTAATTTAGCCTGACATTTAGCAACTCTGCATCCAGAACTATTCATAATGTCGGCTGACAGGGCTAATACTTTACAAGCGCCCTGTCCGTCGTTTATCGTTCGTGTTTAGTGCGTGGGATGTGCGGAATTTATATTTGCATTCCGGGTCCTTTTGTCAAGGGTTTGAAATACCGCTTCATGATTATCATTTGCATAAATATTTCTCTCTTGTGTTGACCGTAGTTATAAAATAACGTAACCGTAAATAGCATGTAATTGTTGGCTAGACGGTATTCTTAATATTAACTATCGTTATTAAAATCCGATAATGTAATAACCAAAACGAGAATAATGGTTAACTTAAGTCTTAAAATATCGTAGCAGGAAACTTGACTCGCGCCTCACTTGAACTGGATATAGATTGAGCTATTGCCTTTGTCACGAATATAAAATTTTCAAACTTGTTTTCTTGATTTTGAATGTTGAAATAACGTCGTGTAATTCATTTTGTTAGAGCCAAACCAAGTAAAGTTTAATATAGGTTATTTCTGTCGACCTCTTATGGTTTTTACACGACATTATGATCAACACGACAAATAAAAACATATTTCACCAATAAAAGTTTGCATAAGTAATATACATGCTTGTAAAGTTCTTCCTTAAAAAGGATTTAAAGAGATTTCCTCTCTCCATGTATCTTTTACATTTGGAGAGACAATTTCATAAATACTTCGTGATGACCTCCGCTGACGCTTCTATTTCTGACTTTCTTTCTTATTTTCCTAATAATTTGAGCCATACTTGATACTTGTGCGTTTCACATTAAAAACATATGGCAGGTTTAATAATAGATATTAATGCTCAAACCTATATATATGTTATTATTAAGTCTTAAATTATTAAAAAGTCTGGTTCTCTTTGAATTAGAAAAGTTATCTAAATAATAAATTTGGAAAATAAATATACAAGCATTTAAAAAAAAGCTTTGTTATAAATAAGGATTATGCTATAAGAAAGAAATAACAATTTTGTAAGCTAAGAAAGAATGTGGTTCACAAACCCTTACAAGTTGTAAGTTATGAGGTTAAATTGTCGTTTATTACCTCATACAGCACATGCTTTATCTATATATTGTTGACCTTGAAGAGAATAGTTATGAACTGCTTAACTGCTGCCAATTATTGTGGCGCATAGATTCCTCGCTTTCTGTCACATATAATTAAATTTTGTAATGCTTTTACACATCGTTATTGTATAATTTTGCTTACAAGCTTAACGAAGTCCGATTTAAAAAAAATCCAAGACAGAAATCCAATTTAAACAACAGGGAATATATTTGGTTCCGTGTCTGTCTGTCGATAGACTTTTGTGAACAAACATTTATTAACCACAACTAGTCTAATTTTAATGAAAATGTTGTCTCAATTAACACTTTGTTTGGCCCGTACAACTTTCAACCTCCTACGCCCATTTTTTTTTCTTCCACATGCGTTCAAAAGTATATACTAATCTGATTATAACGATTTTTTTTTTGTCGATAGTAGCCTGCAAATAGCCCCTGATTATTTTTAACTCTTTACACTTTGCTGTGTATTAATACTGTAATCAATGTAAAATGTTCTGCCAATTTGTGAGGCACATAGGCACATGCTGCTATTTCATATACTTTAATGATTTTATTCTTTTACAGCCTATTATTGTCAAATTTATATAATTTTACCTGGTTTTGCAAATCTGTCAAAATTGCTTTGATTTTCACATGAATTAAAGTATCAATTAAACAAAAGTTTAACAAACCCTCCACATTTCATAAAAATCACATAAGTACCTACCTGCATTTAAACATATAGGTGCATGTTGAAAAGAAACAAAGGGGCGCCCAAGGTTGAAACTTATATGGGACCTAACTATGGGCTAATTATGACCTATCATACAAATTTCATTAAAATCGGACTTGTAGTTTTTAAGATATGTTGGTTCACTCAAATTGAATGACAGACACACCGACAAACGGACAGACCGACTGACAGACACGAAACAAAAAATTATACCTGATGTCTGAAACGGATTTCTGTCTTAACTTTTTTGAAATCGGACTCATAAAATATGTTTGTTCTTCAAACGATATTCCATTTACAATTCCGTTAACTTGGGTAAGCTCGGAAGTATTACTAAATAAATTTGATAATAATAGGTAGTAAAAGGATTAAAGTATACGAAATAGAATGCGAGGTAGCTATTTGCCACACTTATTGACAGACTATTTTTATTTTTTTTATTTTTGACAATATTTAATATAATACGAGTACATATTATATTAATTTTCATGGTAACATTATTTTGTTCGAATGAATAATTCATTTTTACGCGTACTAGCTGCTTGAATATATATCCTATTTATGAATTTGAATATTTTTTTGTCTTTAAAGTATATGAAGAATTGTGGTTATGTTTGTCAGTGTCATAACAGTGTTTATAAAAATTATGTAGCGCACTTTGTGACAGAATTCCCAGTGCATATTTTTTAAGTTACTTGGCACATCTTTGTTTCATTTTTCGTCGTATTTCTTCTTTTAACTGAAGCATTTGTATTCAAGCAAAAAAAATATGTTTTTAACAAAAAGGTTTCGTGCGTGGACCATCGTTCCGAGATGTTATCGTCATCACTCATCACTTTCAAGCTACTTGGCTTGCTGTTCTCATGGGAAATGCCTACTTATGAGGTATACGGAACACGTTCTTCCACTTTAAAGGTCTAAAAATAGTCTTAGTGAATGAGAAAAAAGTTTTTGTATTTTTTTTAAAAGTAGTGTCTTCACAAAGAAGTTCAGCGAGTCACGTAGAGAAGTAATTTAAAGTTTACCTTCAAGTGACTAAATCCAAATCTTAGGTAAAATATTAGCTGAACTCTGCACTAAGAATGCATTATTCTTTTCTATATTTGTTGACTGACTCGAAAGAGGTATAGTTTGCTAGAGTAAAAAAAGATTTATTTACAGATTATTATTCTTTCAATTAATCATTTTAAACTATTATTTCACTTTTATATTCATATCAGTGTTTTTACTTCACTATAGCTTCAGATAAATTGTTTATACATATATACATTATACTACACACTCTAGTTAATATATCATAATATCCTTACCTAATTAGACTTCATATTGTCCATGGGGTATATACAGCACATATAAAAATAGCCACCCAAGGAATAATCGGTTGTGGTAGCAATCTAAGCAAGCCTAGGTTGGTAAGAAAAAATAACCGGAAAAAGGGAGGGATGAAGTATGATCGCTTATGGTCTCGACCCCTTCTTATTCTTCATTTGCATAAACAGGATATAGTTTTAAAGAAATCTGCCCATTTAAAATAGAGGAAGATTTCTGTAAACATAAAGCAAATTCGGACTCCCTCTTCATGATCAAAAAGATCTTGCTCAACTTTTGTGGAGATACGTAATTTATTTTTGAACTTCATTAATGTACCGTCGAATAACGGTCAAATAAATCAGAAGTAAAATGCAATAGCTGCTGTCTATGAGACAGCAGCCTGCGTGGGGTTGTCCATGTAGTGTAGTATACATTTTTTCTGACTGAATTACCTTGATATATTCTAATGCCGGTGTACAAATTATAGAAAGCTATAAAGTATACCTTTTGCATACTTAGTTAATCCAATATACTCTTAATATGTCTCATTCTCTATTTAAATATATTCACCTGTTTCAGATTAGAAATATTAAATTTGTATCGCTTATCTGTAGCATTTATAATTTATCGAGGCGGAATAGGCGGATGTTTTTGCACTAAGAGAAATAGATCTTTACAGTGGCTGTGAATAAACATGATACAGTTTTTCAGTTGCAGTGGGCGTCTCACTTCCTTTCAGCTGTAGTGGATCGATCTGGTACCGATTTACTGTAGGCATGAAACACCTGGTCTGGGGTAACCTAGGTGTTAGTCATCAAACAGTGTCCTCTTTTACATGCCATCTCTAGCCCGTTCCTTGTTGGATTTCATTTCGATCTCACTTACCAAAAAAAAAAAAAAAAAAATCTAAAAGAATCTTTCGATATCGTAAAACGTTGTAAGTTTTATTAATTATTTTTGCATTGTAAACTATTAAATAATAAATTCAAAGAGCAGATAGTTAATTATTATATCTATGATTAACTTGAACACAAAATTCCAGCTTGATGTTAGTCAGACACTTTTTTACACGCTTTTTCCTGGACTAGTATAAGCATAAAATCATTAAGGTCTATGAAATTCGAGGATGCTATGTGCCACACTAATTGATAGACTATTTTAAATATTGACGCTCTTTTATGGAGACAGATGTTGTGTTAAATTTAAACTTTAAACCAAATGTACAACACTGCGTTTGTAATTATTATGATTAAATTATGGTATTGTTAATTTTTTTTTAAATCATCAAAAAATAAGAATCTGTATTATTTAACTTTTATTAGACATTAGTATTACACAATGTATTAGACATCATGCTAACTGATTAATGATTCTGTTTATTTAGAAATAAAGACTGAGGATAATATAAAGAAGGGTTGAAACGTCTCGATTACATATGGATTAATATAATTTTAATTTATTTTACACCTTATCATCCATTTACCCAAGAACTATTTAAATTCGTATTTAATAAACTAATACATTTTCGAATTTGTTACTAAAAATCGTCAGAACCGCTTTCGAGAAATATTTTTATTTTCCGATTTATTAGATTTTTTTGGTCCATCGAAATTTCAAAATCTAATGTTCAATCCTTTTTTTATGCACATACTATACTATAATATATGTAAGAAAGTAAACAAAAAAAAAAACATCTGAAATAAGATAATTGATGATAAATAAATTTTGAGTAATGCTATTGAATAATATGTTGTAATATGTAATCCTCCTGTTATGTTAGTGTAAAGGTCCTTCGACATATAAAATGAGTTTGACATAAAAATATAATTTAATAATTCTTTTACAATGTGTAAACGATATCGGATCTTGCTGTTACTTGAGACTACTTTAAATTTTAATTTTACGTTAAAAGGTCAAACCAAATAAAATATTATTTACGAAGTTGAAATTAGTAAGGCTGAATTAGCGTTCTAAGTAGGGTGGAACGGTTCTAAGATAGCCTGGCCACGCTTTAAAAATCGGAGAAGGATATCTTTTCGGAAGATATGGAATTTCTGACAACCTTAATGTATGCGATGTGTTCTGGAACACTAGGTCAGTTCTCAATTGCATCAAAGAGTGATTCTGACAGCAAGATATAAAAGCACTAGTACCACAGACTGGATCACGCCTACAGACACGTTTGGACGCCTTAGGTTTATAACCAGTCATTTTTTCAGTTAAGTGAAGTCTCGTTGTTATAATGCCTCCGATGGGTTGAGCAAGTTGCACCAGTGCGCAGTGGAATTAGTCTGTTTGATTGGGTTAATGCAATGAGACCCCCGCATGAAGCCGCAGGCTTTAACCATGATTGCCCATACTATTGTCCGGGTCGTAGATTCTACTATTCGTGATTCCTCGGTTTTTTCTGTTCTCGTATTTTTCCCCCCAGTTATGTAAATAATGTCCAAGTATTTTCTATGTCGGCCTGCACTATGCTAAACACACATTCACGAATTCCCTTGCATAAATTCTCCACCTATCTCGACTCGAGATTTCGATTCGGTTATCACGTTTCTTATCGTTTCTCGGTTCTTTCCATTGATTGCGAATTGCCTATATCCATTCAGGGCGTGCATGGAGCTCTATTTTTCTTCTGCGTGGTTTGAACTATATCGAAGTTGGTATCTTTTATTCCACTGTCCCATATGTAAAGCCAATTAAGGAGACAAAGATTGGTCGTGAAATATTTATCCAACAAACTAACCTGATTCTTATCTATGTGCTTCAGCTTCTGGCCAATTTTATCTAATTCAAATACTTCCTCCTCAGCTTTTTGGCTTACTTCAGTTTTTACTGTTAGTGCATAGTAAGTCTTAGTTAGTATTAACTTCATGGAATAAACGTATTATTTAGTAATTATACAAACATTTTTTTTTTCTCCTTTCTCATATTTTTTATTTATTTATTTTTATTTATTTTATTATTTATTTTTTTGCTTTAAACTGCTTTCTCTATTTAATAAAAAATTATACTTACGGCTTTAATCCAGATATAGAGATATGTTTTATATTCAATTCCAAGGATTTGCTTTGTTAATTGACGTCATAAGGAAATTTAAACATTGAACTGAACGTTACAACCGACAAAGTATTTTACATATTGCTCCTTTTATACTTCTATGGCCTTGAGCGAAGAAACGTAACGCTCCTGTTTAACTACAAATATTAAATAAATAAGAAAACTAAAATATTATATTATTTTAATCCTTGCTCAAGGTTTCTGCTCGATGAAAACTATTTCTGAATTATAGTTGTCCTTATTTGTACTGCCCTTTCCCTCTTAGAGTCTTGTCTTGTGTTAATATTATTCTAAATGTCTCGTACCTGCGTATCGTAACATTGTGCAGTCTTTTAGAATCTAGACTGTGCTTCAAACCTGGGTATCCTAATTTTTTTTCACTTTTATTATAAAAAAAAAAATAATAAAAATAAATAAAAATAAATAAAAAAATGAAAAAATGTACTTATTAAAATGTATATTTTCTTTTATTTCCGTAATACTGTAACAAATGTAAATAACCAGTAAAGGGTGTATTCGTAAGCATGTAAATTATTGAAATAAAAATATTTGTATTTAGCGCAGTTATCCATTTTTTTTTCTCTCCTTCGTGATCTATAAATTGTCCAATAAAATTATGCAAGCTAGGTATAATTTATCATTAAGGTCATATTTTAATTTAGATTGGCTGGAGCTCGAAAGTACTTTTTATTGGTTTTATTTTAATTCTTAGGTTTAGATTGTTTGGAGAAGTGTGTGGAAGCTCTGAATGTATGATACGTAGTGAGTGTGTGCGTCTGTGCCATATGTTCAATATGGGGGTGGGATGTATATTGTGTCGTGTGTCTACCTATCCCTAGCCCTCGTGACCAGGTGATCCATGCGTATCAGACCGGTAAAGGACTGGGATACATCTGCCCTTTTTATTGTTCCACGTCAGGGGCTGCAGGAATCCGTTATCGGTGTCTTCGCGATGTCTTTACTTCCTTAAGATCATGACGTCACGGTCGACTTGAGTAGACACGTACCACTTCGTTAATAATTCTAACTTTAGCCTCGTGACCCTTCGTTTTTTAACGACTTCTTCTTTCCTTAACATTTTTAATAAGTAGGCACTTTCCATTATTAATGAGTAGAAGTAGATCTCTTGTGTAAAATTAGCCATTTCCTTCAAACCAATGACAAAATGCAGTAACAAAATAAAACTAATAATGTCCAGTTTTGACCCCTCTGATTATTAATCATTAATCATATAACATCAGATTTTGTAATGATAACTAACAAAAACTAATATATTTTACTCTTTGGGTTAAACGATATCCTTGTAAAGTAAAAAGCTTACTTTCTATTACCTCATAATATGTATTTTTCTTTCATTGTGTTATTTTATAGGTATATATAATCGCTTAAATTAAATTTATAAATTATTGAGTTCGAATTATGTAATAAAGTCAATGATTTCTCGTCAGCTGCTTCAAATTAGATGATGACGAGGAGCTGATATAAATATTAATTAAAGTAATTATCTGGGATCAAACTCCATCCTTTCTTTATATACTTTTTCTGATGTACACATATATATATTAAAAATAAACATTTATTAAAGTAATTGAATTAAAAATAAACAAAACAATTACATAGCTTCCTCCCATCTTATTATTCCACTGGGATATTTTCGGTCTCTATGAATGTGAGATTTTTTGAACCTGTTTTCAATCCCAGTGGAGTCAAATTTATTTTCATCCAACATAGGCGCAGAAGGTTGAATATGTGGTCAAAAGTGGCTAATTAGAACCTATAATCCACATATAATTTTATCGGTAGTTCGCAAAAACACGAGACCAAAATTTACCGTAGTGTCTGAAATGAATTTATATCTATCAAATACCAGTAACTTTGAATTAATGAATTAAAAAAATTGTACTTCAGAATTAGCACAATGCTTCCTCTGCCCTCGGTAAGCTCGGAAGAAAAAAAAATCCTGATATCTCCTTAATCTGCTCTTATTTTTTTTCTAGTGTATCTGTAAACATTAGCAATATTAGAGATTATTTATGTCTTTCATACAATTCAGTTTCACAATACCATAATTAAGGAGTTATTCTTATTATATAGTTAGAGTTTAAAATCTTCAAGGGAAGGTAGTTAGGTAGGACTAAAAATATGTTTTGGTTAAACTATACAGTTGATATGTGCATAATTGTTTCTTAGTGACCATGTCAACTAAGAGGTCGAGTTGGTTGTTCCATGTATACATGTTATTCAAACTAAGCTCGTGCTTTTTTTTACCAGTAAAACGTGCAACTAGAGAAGAAAAGAATCTTTCCTAGTAGGACATTGCATTTCCTGCCCAAGTCCTCTTCGTTCCTAGGAGAAAGTACTTAGATTTGTGACCTTCTTGAGTATTTTCCCTTTGTACTAACAAGGCGGCTCCTGAACTCAACTACTTAGCTTGGTTTTACCTCCGTCGTTTGTATTAACTATTAAGTTCTGTCTTTTTCTATGCTAATGTTACATCCAAGTGTATTGAAGTACCATCTAGTTCTTTATAGACTGCTATACATCGGACATCGAACATGACCTCGACTTTTTTGCAGCTGTAGTCTATAAATCTTATCTTAATGAACACTCATCGAATTATACAACTATCTCAAAACCTCTAATTTACTTCTTACCCCGCATGCTTCTTGCAGTAGGAAATTTATTACCACCGTGAATCGACTTTAAAGAATCGGTAAAAGTCTGTAAGCCTCCACCTACACGTTGCTACGTTTAATCTGGGTGGTCTTTTGACTCGGGCGATGTAAAGGGTTCTTATAGATTCAGAACATCACGAGTTATGTAATTAGTTGATATTCTAGATACGAGTGGAAATTTTATATCACGCAGAGGGAGCGAGAACCCTCTGTACAAGCCTTGTTCCTCTGATCGATTCCCTTGTGATTTATTCTAGTTTAAAATTTATAAAATATGACATAATACACTAAGGAAATTCAATATGGACTGAAATGTATACGTGAAGGTTTAATGATTGGTTTCGTGCTTCATTCACCTGGTTTCCAGTTAATAATAAATGTATTTTATGGGTATAAAAGCCCACCAATAAATGGCAAATTTGCGCTGTAACTATTTATCACATTCAATTCAATTAATGATTTCGTATTTAGAAAGTTTGTTTCATCCTTGATGAGCAATTATATATCTAGGAATAGCGATGTCAGGCCTAACTTTGTTCTTTTTTTTTTCTTTTTTTTTTTGATAAAAAAGGCTTTATGAGATAAAATTATTTTGTAGTCGCAAAACGAACTAGGGAAATTTTATTTTTCTAACATACAAGCCCGCGGTTTTATATTTTATTAGCATCTATTACATTGAAATGGATTTATACCTTGTTGTGGTGTTGATTGATTGTCAAGTATAATTCCGCAAGCCTTATATTTTAATAGTCTCCTTATGATTTAGGATACGACTTATTTGTACAAACTTGTTTTATTCAGATATGATGAAGATGTATTTCATTTAGTATTAATTGGTATTTAAAAATATTATAACAGTTTAACATAAGTATATGCCTAAACTATAGGTTTATATAAATAATATATATATATTAAAAATAAACAAAACTCAATT
>KZ652074.1:168125-178187 GCA_001010745.2 Gerris buenoi
TTTTTCTGAAAACGCCACACTTCTAACATCCCTCAATTAAGAGAAATACGCTCAGGAATTTCGTGGCCACTTTTTAAAAATCCAAATTTTTGAATGTAACAGAACTTAAAAGATCCTTAGCAGCTGAGAATTTGGAAATAAATTAATGATTCAGAAAGGTTTTTTTATGCTCTTTAAAATTGGCCCTTAGCTCAATTTTTCTATCTCATTTAGTTTTTGAGATATTAGGCATTTTGCAAATTTTCGCGAAGCACTTTAAAAAGGAAATAAATCGATATCTCGAGACTGTTGAGATATGGGCAAATGCTTACTCGATATTTTTTGTTGCATTTGATCCATAATCTGCCAGTTTCTTAATGCAATTTTATCGTGGGTCACCCTGTAGAGAAAATCTTACCATAGATATTTATTACACTAGTAAAAATATTCATAGCTAAATAAAAAATAAACAAATTACTCACTGCAAACGTGTCGACATATTTAAGTTCACTTAAATATGGTTAAATTGGTTTACTACTTAAGGTATACTATAAATTGGTTTTCTTCTTGCCTTTATTGCTGAAAACTCGTCTATTAGGTCGTCAAGCAATAGCTCCGCGGCCGCTGCCGCCCCCTGGTGCTGCCGCCCCTAGGCACGTGCCTATAGTGCCTAGTGGGAAATCCGGCACTGGGCGGGAGAAACAATCAAGGACTCCGTTACAAACGGCTGCCAAGCAAAGAATGTCGCAGTGAGCTGTGCCACTGCTGGTTTTAAAGCTGAGAAAACGGCCGACATGGCCAAAACATTTCACTGAGGCTCAAACGCGTTGGAGACCTTACTTTTGGGATTACTCTGGTATATACATATTACATATTTATTGAAATATGTATTTTTCTTATGCTTTAAATTTGTACGTATACCCGCAATCTTCTACAAAATACCATGCATTTGTATAAGGGTTAACTTTAAGACAAATTTTTATTTATTTCCAATGGCTCGCTTACAGAAATTTCCAGTTCTTATCAATCTTTTGAGGCAACAAAGTTAATACATATTATATTCTGTGATACTACAAAAATATCAAGCTTATTAGGTTTAAAACGCAAACCCAAAGAAAATTAGAGGTTCTTTTTTTTCAAATTCAAATGCATCTAATAAATTTGAGACCGAACCAAATTTTGGGTCTTGGATTTTATTTTTTTCATTGGTTTCCTTATTAATTATAATTATTCGTGGACTAAATAATTTAATTTAAAAGCTGAAAGTTTTCGTTTGAGTGCATGAGCCAGGAATGTTTGGAGTCTCTTCAGCAGCCTATCTCCATTTGTTCTTATTTCATTGCTATCCCTTAGTTTCATAATTAATGACAATTTTCAGCTTGAATTATCAGAAATATAATTTAACTTATGTTATATTGAAAAATATATAGAGTTAGAACTGTTGAAGTTAATTTTACATACCTTTTTCTCAGTAGGGTGTGGGGTTTTGTCTTAAGAATTCTAATTTTTATTTTTCATCTTCTTTGTGTTCGTTTTCTTCGAAGTGTCGCTGTTCCAGCTTCAAACAGAACTCAGTTGTTTTTATTGGACTTACTAAATCATTTTTCTTTGAAAGGAGAAGTTTTTTTAAACAACTTGAAAGGGATTTTTGCGTCCGTGTTTATTTACGCGGAACAGTTGTCTGAGAGTTCCGTAGAGTTCGTTATACTAGATGATTTATTGAGCCTAGCCCAGATTGGAGAGTGAGTCCATCTCCCGGGCCAAACCTGCCAGGAAGTGGATTGCCCTCCGAGTGTGGTAGCTCTCTTTCCCTTTCCTTTTTATTTCCAATTCGTCTCTCCTCCACTCGGCTACGTTTCTCAATGGACCAGCCCGCTTCTCTAAATTCCCTTCATTCACTTTTAAGAACTTGTGCTTTTTGATCACATAATTTTTTCCCCCTGAAATAAGCCTAAAATGCGTGGCCACCGATTGATTTATTTGGCTGTACCCTGTCTTGCGGCGTGGAAATTGCCTAAGGATTTTTTTTTGTTTTTTTTTGGTTATTTTAAAACACTTAAAACGTTCGATAACTCTTATGTTTCAAGTTTACACCGCTTAAAAGTTAAATCTGATATTCCCGCGACTATGTAACTATACTTTCCTTATTGAATTGTTGTATTTGCGTATAATATGTAACTGATCTCAAAAATATATCATTTTAAAGTTTGTTCTCCTGCTGATAATAATATGTATTTTCAATTACATTTAATTAAAATTTAGAAATATGTACGCTGGTTTGATGGTTGCGTATTATAACTATTACCCCCTTTGAAAGAATAATTTCTTAATTTTCAAAGACTGTCTACAAGATTATTCGTAGTTTTATGTAAAATACTAATATTAACTGTAAACAAATAAAACGCCCATTTTATAATCAAGGAAATAATAAAAACGTCTAATGTAACTCTGCCACTCTTTCAATTTATTACTCTCCTTTTTGTTTTCGATGAATATAATGGGTAATTTTGTGACTTAATCAGGATATATCAAAACTGAATGATGGAAAGTGTGATATTCCTTTGTCCCAAAGTAGGCACATTATACTAAATAAATAAAAATCCTTTAGGTTCTAAGTAATTTACCTTGGTCTTGGTACCTCCTAATTTTTAACATTTTATGGTTATCAATATAGATGGGTTACAAAGCAAAAGAGTACCAAAACTCTTCATTTAAATTGGTCTTTATTTAATATTTATATTTGTTTTAATTTATTCTTATCGAATAATCAAGTGTAGGGATTCTTACCTGTTCTTGTCGAATTAATATCCAGTGTTATTATATTAAAACTGAACTGTGTCCGGTTTTAGAAATATACAGGATTTTAAATAGGTTTGAAGTTTTTTTATGGCATAGTTTTCCATACTTGTAAAATATAAGAAAAATGTGTTGTTATAGGTCATGAAAATATATATCTGTATCGTTCTTTATAGCTATTGCAGCTGACTTCTATGAGGTGTTATTATTTTATCAAGCAAGTGCACTCAGTCAAGTGAAGTAAGGCATGCTGTAACCTGAGGAGCTCGGTGGCTAGGACTAGGAGTAATGTCCTCTGGCACTTATCTCTCATGTTACACTCAATAACTATGTTTTAGATGTAGTAATGTGGCAGCAAGGTGTTTTCCCACGAGTACCTCCCCGAAATGCCATAGAATCCTGTAATACTCCAGCAGGTTTGAACCCCACGACGACCCCTCGAGCCTTCTCGCCTCGACTTGTCTTGATTTTTTTGCGCAAACGAGATTCACGAGACCGATTTGACCCGAGCGCACCCGAAGGATGCATCTATGATCGTCCTCATGACTCCTTGAACTGCTTTGCAGTAATTATAGTCCTGTAGATCTCAGCACAAGCTAGCTATAATTATCTTCCTAATTCTGTCCTTATAGTGCTGTATGGATTAACACTCGAGGAGGAAGGATTGACGTCTAGTAAAAGAACATTAAATAACTTAACATTAATGAATAGGTTACAAATACTCGTACATATTTTTATTTCAACTGAAATAAATTTGATTATCTAGCTCATACCCTCATTTGATTAGATATTCCATTAAACAATAGTGTTCTGGGAAGGCTCAAGATTTTATATTTTTATAACCTTTTCTTTATGAAGCCTTTCATAATTATTTCAGTACCAGTGATTATGAGTCTATATACCCTATGTAGAGATGCAAGTCCTTTCAGAGAGTGTTTAGGCTTTTCATAAATGAAACTGCATTGATTCATTAGAATGAGAATATTAATGAAAATATTACCGTTAATTAACAACAATATGTACTTATGGTATATTTTTTACTAAGCTATATGTAATAATTCATCGACTTTTTTAATGTGGGCCACAACTATATTTAGTCTACTACCGAGTAAGCCATAAAAAAAAAATAGGGGGCTTACTATTGTTCTTGCTTTAATTTATACATAAAACCATCGTATTATGACGTCTACCACTGTCATATTACCATAACAGTGATGTTTTTATCTTAATAATTATCAACCGATCTTAATTTAATCTTAATTATGTATTATCAACCGATGAAATTCACATAAATTGCATGGATACTAAGCTTGTATATATGTATTTGTATAACTAATTTTATACCAAGTTGTTAGTTACAGATTTTTAAATAACCTGTGAACTACTTTTAGGTTGGAAAGATGGTACTTGTTAAGTTAAAGCGTTATTCCTAATTAGAGATTGAGTGCGCTGTTAGCGCAGGTGAAGGTTGAGGCTGTACTATTGCGACTTGTTAAGACGGTGAAGGTGTTATTTTAAAGGCAGAAGGGTCAGTGAGGCTGTGCGCAGAGTGGAGTGGCTTATGGTGGCGTCCTGGGAGGTTGGAAGACTTCTTCTAGAACCGGTTTCCAGTTGCCGTCTCGCCACTTCCAGGCCGCTATTAATAAAACTCTAGACTCCTTTACTTCAAGACTTCCCCTGTAATCAGGCTGGCCCGGTCATTTCCCTGCCACCTCTCTGAGTCTGTCCACCAGTCTCAGCTCCCGATTGATTAAAACCTCAGTCTTGATAAGGTCGAAATCGTGATCGATCTCTGTAATAAAGAGGAAGATAGGTGCTCATTATGTTCCTACCGGTATGATGATGGACCTTGTTTAAGTCTTGCTCTTTGTTTAGTTCGCCTTTTTTTTTGCCACTGCTGAGAAATTAGAAACTTATTTAAGGTATTATGTCTTTATTTCACATTTTAAACTAGGCCGTATATAATTGTAAATATAGCAATTATATTAACACTGACATTATTCCTCAGGGAGCTTAATAATAAAAATATTGCTTTCATTTTTATGTTGATGCAACCTTCCTGCAGCTTTAATCCTCTCCGGTTATTTAAAACTAGGCCTTTATTGATTTTTGTAGATTATAGATAAATAAATTTATCATTAAAATATAAATTTTCATTATTACACCAGCTACTTTCGGTCTTTATTGTTTACTAACAGTGCGAGTATGAGAGAAATGTATCAAAAATTAATTTAAAAAAAATCCAGTTATAAATAACTGTTTTCCTGTAAAATACGCCAACCTTTCGCTTCCACTACTGGAATCATAAGCAATATGCAAGGTTTGGCGCATCGTGCCGTTAAATCTGAGCAACAACAAGATAAACTGACAACAAGTGGAGAGAAGAACACGTACTTTTCCTGGTTATCTGGAATATAGATTATACTCTAATTTCCGAGTTTCCTCAGTTCGGGTAATCCCTCGTCTTGGTTATGGAATCGGGAAGCTGCTACCTTAAAGATACTTCCAGTTTTAGAAATTATACCGGACTTCAAACCCCTTCGTGACGAGGATTGCCCACGTTTTTCTTAAGAAACAATCCGCGAATGCCAAATACACACCTAGTTAAAGAAGAATCTAATTTAGGGGGTTGCCACCCTTCTCGGTGGGTGGAAATTCCTTTGCACAAAATAACCCCGGGAATCGATAAAAGATCAAATTTTAAGAAAAAAATGCGGTATAAAGTTTTTTTTGTTAAATTAATATTTTTTGAGTTATTTACGATCGAAATCTTGCAATTTTCTTTGAAAAACACGTGTTTGAACGCTTTTTTTTACCAATAACTCAAAAAAATATTAATTTAACAAAAAAACTTTATACTGCATTTTTTTCTTAAAATTTGATCCTCTATCGATTCCCGGGGTTATTTTGTGCAAAGGAATTCCCACCACCCGAGAAGGGTGGCAACCCCCCCACGCACCCCCTTAACCTCCACGCTTCGGAGTGGCAGATATGTATTTTTTTGATCGTTTTTGCACTTTTTGTTTTTGTCGTATTTTTTATCGTCTGCACCAAAGGTTCATTTTGTAAAAAAAATTATCCATGTACCTTATGAGAACATTTTTCATGTAGCCAGCTCTCGGTCTATAGGATTTCAAGACCATCTATCTGTTGGCTAATTTCAACAAAAGTTATCGGATATTTAGAAGCGCATTTCTGTCTAAGCGAATTTTTAATTGGAGAAATAACAAAGAAATATTTCTTCAGAATAACAATTAAGCAAATCAAATATCTAATCCTCTACTAACTTTTCGGACTTATAAGATGAGCCTAAAATAAACTTTTATCAGTATTGCAACTAAACAATGTATTAAAAAAATATTAAATTACTTTACTTTGTATTATTTGAAAAACCCTTAATAAACCACATATACCAACGAAAAATTGTTAAGTAATTATTATGGACAAAGCAATAAATGTGTTCGAAGTTGTATACCTTAATCTTTAACTGTATTAAGAATTAAAATTGGTAGGGATCATTTGAAGGTGCATAAGTTTATTTTTAAACTTAGAGTCTTATTTATTGGCTCCGTTACCTTGGAGTAATATATTGGATTCGATTATTTATACTTTAGATTTTAATTAGGTTTAAGTTCTGTCCATGTTCATAAATCCTATGATTTCAATATCTTCAAGTGTTACAAGTAAACATATAATTTTGGATTCTGTATCTACATTTTATAATAATTGAGGGCAGTCTTACAGATTGAGAAATAGACGTTGGTAATGTGATTTTACCATCACTCTGGTCTAGTGCTAAACGTTATAACCTTTGGCTTATCTTCATAATGAGTTTTATAACCTTCTTCAATCAGTTAATACACGATGAAGCTTTGTTGTTATTGGATAATGGATTGTATGTATTCTGATTTAGATTGCTCTTTGAATAACTGGAGATTGTGTGTTGTCTCGGAGGGGCTACAGAATCAAGGACGGCTACACCTGTACTTTATCCTTTAGTTTATTATTTATTTACTCTTTCATCTTTCAAATCCTTTAATTCTTTTCCGAAGACACCCTTTCACTTTTTCTATTTTTTTTTGAACTGATTGTATTCTTTTAATGGTGATTTTCTCCTTAACCTGTTGGGCTTATCCCCGGCCCCGGTCGGCCAGACATAAATCAGAGTGTGGTTGCGAAATGTCGAGTCGTGCCTGTAAGCCCCCGGGTAAGTCCTCTACCACGATGTATATATAGATCCGTGTTTAACTATGCTTGACTTGACCATGCCTTTGTCCCTGACAAATTCACCTCTTCCCTAATGATCTAATCACTTTATTATTTATTGTATTCTTTGTTAAGCATTCATCTCTCCCCTTTGACGGGGAAAACCAATGCCAGCTGAATCAAGTCACATGGAGTCGTAAATATGAATACGGTATTTTTTCAAATAGTTTTGGTCGAATGGATTTGTAATAGCTCTTTCGTGAATGGTTGGGTTAGGTTGTTTATTAATGATAAGTTAAATCTCAGGACCATACAAATAATAATCGACATGATAACGAAATATAAGTGTGTTGTTATTCTTATATTTGCCCTCCTGACAAACGATTTTATTTTGTGGGTTCAGACCCTCGAACTCTAATCTGAACTATTGGATATGGCATTTGCTTTACTGCAGCGACATGTTTTCATACTTAAACATATACATCGAAATATTTTATGAAAAAAGGTTTTTATTGCCTGCTAAGTATTGTTGTTAAGCCTTTGTTTCAAATCCTAACGTCTTAGTATATGCGTTGACTCGCAATGGTTCTTTTAAGGGTTAAAAACGCATAGCCTGGACAGTATCATTAACGAGCTTTCTGAAAAAATGTATGTATGTATGTATTATTATTATTATTATAAAAAATTATGTATTATTTCTACACCCCCTCCTATTTAATAAGATAATTTGCAAATATCCCAAATTCACCACATCCTAAATGAAAATATGACGAAACTGTACATAACTGTACATAATAACAATCACTGCTTTTCAACGATACGTATCATGAAGGGTATTCATTACTTGTACCCCGGTACCCTTACTTGTACTTGACTTTTGTACCCCGTACCCCTGTGTACCAAATCAACATTTCGCAAAATCCTTTCTTAAAGGATGTCTATGATATGAGCAGAGTATATCCTCAAAATTTCAAGTCTCTTGGTTCTACAGATTTTGCTGTACGTTGATTCTATGTCAGTCAATCAGGACTTTGCCGCTTATATAAGATATATATANTGAATTAAAAAGTTATTACGGAGTTAGGTACTAGATGGTGTTAGTGGTATTGCTTGCTAATAAAAGTTACGCAAGCGGTGTTGTGTTCATTAGGGAGCTCTTGATGATAAAAGACATTGCTATGTATCCACATAAGGACAGAGTTCCTTTATATATATGTATATATTAATTTTTGACCTCTAAAGTATATCTTATTAGAGTTTGATGGTTTGTGAAGTTAAGGGAGTATAAAATTAACGGCGATATCATGGGTCTTAGTACTACATGCCCTGGGAGCATGCTTTTATTGCTGATTTCTGGCCTAGTAATATTATTCTTCTTTAAATGGAACAAAATATAGTAAATGAGATTTGATTTCATTCTTTCTTCCACTTTGTTGCACTGCGCATTACTAAAATTTTAGCTCTTGTGAATTATACTCTTCCGTTCTTGTTATTGATCTAAGTGATGTTTCTTTTTTTAGTATCATTATTACTATCAATAGGTACATTTATTATTAATGAAAGCTAAAGCTCGTTAAGAAAAAAAATTATCTCTTACTTTCAATATTTTAAATAACGTGATGATGGTTCGAGACTTCCTCGAGGAGTTGTTAAAATAATATTTGGTTCTGAACTTGCGCCCGGGGATGTTCATGCGTTTTTCATGAACCTTTTGTCGTCGTTTCAGCAATTAAATACCCCTGTTTCTATAAACATATTCATCGTATTATTTCGTGCACAGCTTCGAGGGACGTTTTCAAATGATTTACCGACGAAATTGCCACCCATTTGGACTTTAAGGCGAGCTGCGATCGAGAGGTTCACATTTTCTCCTTTGAGCCACATCGTCTGACATGTACATTAGCTCGCGAAAGTAGAAATCGATAAATAGTCGTAAATCTTTGTCGGAGAGTTTAAGGCTTCTTTTTATATGATTTGAAAAATTTGCTTCTCGAGAGGAAGGTATAGAGCTCCGTGACAGAAGTTCTGGGAACAACCGTGAGAAGCTTCCTCGCAGTCACATTTCTTTTAAAGTAAATTGTATAATTTGGTCAGTTTATTCTTCATTACTAAGATTTTAGTTAGCATAGGTTACATTATCGTTATTTCAATGTACATATATAAGAGTAAGAGTATTCAAAGGATGTATGGTTTTTTTTGTATTCCAGTTACGTATTAACTTTGTTTAGTTCAAGGGAACTAAAAAATGTAACTCCCTAAATATTGTGCTAAAATTAATTTCTCAATTTCCCCTCAGGGTATGATTATTCTGAACGTGAATACCAAATTTTGTCAAAATCCACTCAGGCCCGTTTTAGACGTCCATTACGCCCTGGGCACCCCGACAAGATGCGCCCCCCTCCCCCCTACTTGTATACTTATAATATACAAATATTGTTAAATATTAAATCTTTTATGGTAAATACTGCACTCGTACAAAAACAATTAAGTGTAATAATTAACATTTGGAGTAAAAAGATAATTTTTTGAAATACTAATAAATTGACTAAATAATTGACTTACAGTTTGTCCCCAGTTCGAGTTACCCATAGGTGTAAATAACAAAAACATTTCACTTTGCGAGAAAAAGTTACTCGTTATGATAATTTTTGCTTGTTTTGAAATGAAGAATTATCATATTAAAAATTTCGTACTATGGAACCGTTTTCAGAAAAAACAATTTTTTCCGAACTTTTGGGTGGCAGCGCCCCCAAATTTGGAGCTTAAATTTATTTCTCGATTTCGCCTCGGAAAATGATTTTTCTGAATGTGTATGCCGAATTTTGTCAAAATCTTGTATTTTTAGCCTCTACGCGCGTGCACAGACGACAGCCACACGCAGACAGACAGACTTTTTTAATAACCACTTTTTGGACTCAGGGGACTTCAAACGTGTAAATCCATCCAAATTTCAAAATCGAATATTTATCTCACAATATTTTATCTTTGTATTTGATAAAGTAAAAAAATATGTCAGATTTACCCCCTGCCTACAGTCCTCAGTTTGGGTTGCCTATACATGTAAATTCAAAAAAAAAAAAA
>KZ652074.1:178245-205182 GCA_001010745.2 Gerris buenoi
AAAAAATGCACCAATTATGGATTCTTCTTCATTTCATAAGTTTTCTCTTATTACAATTTCCATCTTCAGATCTCTATTTTGAGACACAGCTGTATACAGGCCGATTTTGGGAATCTTGGGCGTATGTATCTGTAGTAGATTACCTGGGCTTCGATGTAGCGTATCTGGTTTTTCAAAAGAGTATGAAATGAAAAAGAATACATAAATAATGCAATTTATATCAATATATAGGAAACACTTTAATTATGTATGCATTATATTTGTTAGTTTTTGCATTTCTATACATGATGCCCCGTATAGGGGAATCCAACCACCTTTTGAGTTGCGCCCCAAACCAAGGCCCCAAACCTCTTGCGCCCCTGGGCACGTGCCCATCGTGCCCCTATAGTTAAATCGGCCCTGAATCCACTTATAATGTGTCTGCTGACTATAGACAGATATTTAGACCTTAAAATATGTAAATCCCATAAAAATCTCCTCATCAAATATAGTTTAACATAAATAAAATACTCTCCTATCAGATAAATTACTTAAATCCTTCAATCAAATTTCTATGCCATGTATTTCTTTGACTTTAAATTATATCACAGTAGAATCTTATAAGTAATGATATTTGATATTTTTAAATTAAAATCTCTGAATTGTATATGGGAGTGCTTGAATTAAAAAGTTATTACGGAGTTAGGTACTAGATGGTGTTAGTGGTATTGCTTGCTAATAAAAGTTACGCAAGCGGTGTTGTGTTCATTAGGGAGCTCTTGATGATAAAAGACATTGCTATGTATCCACATAAGGACAGAGTTCCTTATAGACTTGCCTTTCTCATGCATGTGACAGCCCTGCTCACGCTCAGCTCCTATAGTTCTCTCTTTGTCCACTACAGCTTACTTTCCCGCTATCTTCACCGAAACTTTTACTACTAGTATTTACAACTCCTTATAAGGATGTAATTAGGTGTAGGTCATCGATAATATTTTACCGGCCCGTCCGAATGTAAGGTAGTTTTACTTGTTTAGAAGATACTAACAATAGTACGAGAAGAATAACGAAAGAAGAAAATCGAGAGCTAATCGTCCTTGTCGAAGACTAAGGAACCTAAAAATTAATTAGCTATTAGTCGAAAGATAGATGTTGAATTAGTATGAATGTTTAGACTTTAATTTCTCGTGGTCGTTACTTAATCTTATAATCGATTACTGTCTTTTAAATGGTTTAAGTCATGATTAATTATTTTGTTAAAATGATTTATTGTTAATACTTTTCAACTTATGCAATCTTACTCAATTATTGAAACTTTTAGCGAATTTTCGAAGAAAATTAAGCTATTGCAATGGCTTCAAAATTTTTGTAATGCGAATTTTTGAAAAAAAAAATTCATGGAAATCCGTTTCAGGACATTCTGAATCGATCCCTAAATTTTAACACTTTTTTTATGTATAAATGTATATATGTGTCACTCCAGACGATATCTCCCCTTAGGATGCACTTAAAAATTTCAAACAAATTTTAAAATGTCAAAAATATCAAAAGAAAGTATGAGTTCGTTAGCCAGAATTTTTAGATTCCATTTAGGGGTCACATTTTGACAATTTAGGGTCAAAAATAGCATAAAATCGTTTTTTTCCATTTTCCCCCCCTTTTATATGAAAATATGATAAAAGTGCACATAACAACAATTACTGCACTCTTAAAGATCTTTCCAACGATGTGCATCTTGAAGGTTAAATACTATTTTGACTTTTGTACCCCGTACCCGTGTGTACCCAAACATTATTTTTTCACCCATCCAAATTCTAAACCAAAATTTTTCAATATTATCATAAGCCAATAATACGCAGATTTCTTTGAAAATTCGCTCATTAAATCATGATGCAAGACTGGACTTTTTAATTGAACTTCTACTAATAATTGTATCTAATTTAAATACTGTATATTCGACGAGTTTGTTGTTTTCTTATTTAAAAAAAAAAAATTGTTAAAAAGTATGTCTGTAGTTGATTTACCGCATACTTTCCAGGTATTTAAAGAATTAAATTTAAGATTGAAATCTGCAGTATTTTGCTGTCCATGTCCACGTCCACTACCTTGTGTTGGCCCCGATCCCCGATCCCATCCGGTAATTTCCGTAGGAAATTTGTAATATCTTTGCAATCAAGTATCTTAACCCCGTTCCCTTGACTCAGATTTACTCATTCTACCTACGTATTCTACGTCAAATATAAATAAACATATCTCGCTACTTAGTAAAATAATAAAATCGATGAATATTCTGTTGGCTGTCCAGTTGAAATATACGAGCCCAGTAAATTATTTTATGATTGTTCTATTTAACTTCTCGGTGTATTTTGTAATCGACGAACGGATATGTACCAGTTTATAGTAAAAGCTCTGTTTTTAAACAGCTCCGTCTGGAGTAAAAGGAAATTATTTATAAGATGAAAGAAAAAAATAAAATATTAAACGTTTATTCTTTATTGTTGAAAATACAAATATATTATTTAGTTTTGTTGAAAATATGTGTCTGAAAGTAGAGGCAATTGGATACAGTCCTAGCCTGAGTTATGACTAAGTTTGAAGCTACTCTATTGCTTCGTGTGATCCTGAGACAGCTTATTGAATAAAGCTATTATTCTTTAATTGTAACTCATATTTATTGCTATATTATTATGTTACTTTTAAAAGGTTGCCCTAATTCACGACGTACCTTGTTAATCCATATTAAATTAATGAAATAAATCAGTGCATATACAGTATGTACTACACAGGTATATCAATAAAGTTATATATTTATATTGAAATTGAAATCGATATATTTATTTATTTAGTTCAGTTGTATATATAATTCAAATACAATTTATAATATATAATTATACTATCGCATATAATATTCTATTGACTGCGTTGTTTATAAATCATTTTTCGCTTTAAAGAAACCAACTAAATCATTTACCACTGCACCGTTTTGTTGGTACAGTTTTAATATACAATGTTAGTCGACTTTGTACTTGTATATTTTCATTATAGCCAACGGTTTTTCAACCCGCATAATAACAGAGGCACGTGTCTATGTAATCCCAGGGGGCACGTGCCCCTATCTTCTTATTCCTCCTTATTGATATACATGAACACGTCTTAAACTTAGCTTGCTTTAGTCTTAGTTCAGTAAAATAAAGGAATCTTGCAACTTTAGTACCAACATCCTCCCACCCGCATACCACCGAAGTGGTGGCACGAACTTCTGCCTAACGTAAATTATATCCATGTTTGCAAAGAAACCTTCGAAAATTTCTTTTAAGGAGCAATCCGATTTTTCATAAGAAATGAGAGCTACGTAGATAACCATATCTCACATTTTCTTGCATAATTTTAGAAAAACAATTAATAAATTATTGACTCTCTAGTTAAATTAATTTTTTTAAAGTATGTTTATTGCTCTCCGATTATTTATCACGGTGATGTTATTACATAATTTATTTTTCATTTATTTTTTGTTACAAATTAGATGAAATGTTCCTTATTGTAAAGAAGGAATGCGAATATTTTATTTTAAAATCATCTTCTTATTATAATTATTCTTAATTAGTAGTTGATAACCAACTTAGGTCATTACGAAAATGACTACTAACTTATGTATCACCTATTTCTCCTTTTGGTGGCTAGAACATATTTTAAATCAATTAGGAATACATTTTATTACTTCTCCCACCTATTAATTCATTACTACTCTAGCTTATACATGGATTTTACAATTAAACTTTTTTACTATACAATTATTTTGTGGCCGAATTATTTCATAAATTTCTCATGCAGTAATGTTTTGTTAACGAAACCTTGAAGAAGTTGGCGGAAGCTAAGTCATTTCAATAATTCTGGCGGATAAAAGTTTGTTAAAATAGCATTTCAAAATTAAACATTTTAATATCTTGTAGCTTCAATCAAAGTAATCCGACTGAATATATGAATGAGAGAAGGCGGAAGTGTAGGCTGGAGATCGTGTATAATAGTTTTTATTGTCGTTTACTTTCCGAAAGATGTTGGTTCGTGTATTTCATTCCACTTGAGACAGCTGTCCAAGATAAACACACTATAGCTGAATGGAGTGCCAGAAAGGGCAGTCTTTAAAAACTCCATCTTTAGATTTATATCTGTAACAGAAAACTGTCTATTGACCTGACGTTCCAGCTCTAGTCAACGTTATACACTAAGCTTCTGGAAATAAAAGTTAACTTTTGTATCCTGCTTTTTAAATAATAGGGCCTTATCTGTGTAACAGCTATTGCGGATTGATTATAACCTGGTCTGAATTCTGTTAAAATCGCTTTATGCAAGCTTACGCATTATACTCTAAGTTTCTTATATTTGATAAGCATAAAGGTATAAGTTTTCCAAGACGCGACTCCAGCGATAGACGCTAAACTATATTTGCTCAACGACTATCGTTCTTCTGAATTTACCTGTTAAGAGTCGCTCAGCTAGGAAAACGGTAACATGCAAACTCAGAAGAGGAGTCAGGAGTCCTCAGCGATAGTCGCTCAGGCGATAGACTATCGCCTGAGCTTCTATCGCTCGAGTTGCTTTTAGGAAAAAAATACATGTGGTGTCGCGGGACACCCGGTAGAAACGAAGTTCCTTACATTTTTCATTAAATATAAATTATAAAATCACACTGCTAAGTACGTATGCATTGCTAACTACTTATACATGGCGGAGTTAGAAAAGAGACTAACTTAAAAGTAACCAACTGTTTACATTTAAATTTTGAAGGCAAAATTAAAAGAAAATCATTATTTGTAATATTAAAGCAAGCGTCTTACTACAAATATATATTAAATATAAGAAAAAATTTGATTATTACGAGTTTATAGTGAAAGAGTATGTTTGTTAAACCAATTTAATGTTAATTTAATTTAAAAATTGTTTTTTAATTTAATGTTAAAATGTTGTTGTTGGCCAATTAATTTAAAATATTATAAAATATATTTCTTCCCTACTCTACAGCTTCTGCTATTTATTTAAAGTGTCATTTTTGACATATATAACAAAAATAATCAAAACAAGTCAAGTAACAGGCTTCCTTAATAACACTTTTTCCCGTCTTTTGAAGCTTACGTGTACGCGAGCGTTGCGCGTGAACGCTTGGGCAGATAACGTTTTCCGACGAACTCAGCCTGGGCACTGGTAAAATGAACATGTGTACCAAATTTCATCTAACTCGGTGATCTTTTACTCAAGTTATCGTCATCTGTAGATTTCGTGACGGATTTTGCGTGACGGTGATTTCATGACGGTGATTTTGTGACGGTTATTTTTTGACGGTTATTTTGTGACGGTGATTTTGGTCGTTTTTTGGATTCACTCCCGGGCTCCAGAACGTGCCATAAGGAACTTCGTTCCAAAAAGCTTTAGAATAAATGTTGATGATCAGTCAATCCTAGCAGCAAGGATAAATATATGGTACTTAATGTCTTAGCTATTGTAAAAAAGGCGGCTACTTTGATTTATGTGCGGATGGTTTTACCTTTTACATTGAGAGTTTTCCACAATATTTAAGTTACCAGAATAATATTATGTTATTTCATCATTTATCTTGTGTTCTTTAGAGTAGGAACTTTACCATTCTGCATGCGTATTTAATGAAATTAAATTTTTTACCAATTGCTTTCAACCACAGAGCTATTCTATTACACAATTAGTTGTGCATTAATTCCATTTTCATTTGAAAACATTTCATTTGTTACAATAATTAAAATATAACAAAAAAAACTTAAGTACATGAGTGGTTCCACTTTAAGGTAGAGTAACATAAACGTTCAAATGGACGAACTTTACGAATATATCTAGTAAAGGTGAAATTTAATCGCATAAAGAGGATTTTTATTAAAAATTTAATTTAGCTCTAAGCGCTCTGTTTATAACTGTAGATTGGTAAAGGTTGATTTTATTTTTTTTACTAATTTTAGACCGTAGTACGTGAGGGTAAACTAGGCTTTTACGTGCCTTTTGATTTCTAAGATAAACTCTCTGAAACTCTACTATGACTCATAATTCATTTACTCTTGAAAGTGCAATAAGGTCACTGCCCTAGTTCACTTGCAGTCTGAAGTATAATGTATATTATATATATATTGTTTTAACTTCATATATTTTCCCTCAAGATTAGATTCATTTTCTATCTTTTAAACGTATTAGTATCTCGATCCATATTTAACATTCTATAATTAGATAGCCATCTTTTAGATTTGACATTTTTAGAATAAATGAGCTGCTCATGGTTTACCCGTGCCGGTTAAGGATAGCCAGCCACGTGTTAGTTTGGACAGCTTCTATAATTTTATATGAACGTTTGACTTGTACAGAGTCAACGAGCCGTGTAACAAGTCTCCCTATACTCCTCAACTGCGGCCAAACTAAACTTCTCGGTGTGGTTTCCATTTAAGAATAATACATCTCTTCCACACCTTAATCCACCTCTAGACCTAAGCTTCCTCTTTAACCCTATAACTATTTCTTTCCTCTCCTTTCATTCGCTTCTTTATTCTCACCTAGATTGTTTTTGGTTTTTTTTTGGTATGTTTGTTTGTTCTTTTTTTCATACATCCTCCTATTTATTTACTCGCTTTGTCATAACTTTTTGTAACCTTCTAACTTATCATCGAGGTGTGATCCATCGGCCTAGAACCGGCTAGAATTATTCGATTAATAGTTAGGAATCTGCATATTGCCCCTAGTTATATTATTAGATCTTCGAATATCATAATATTTAAATTCATATTAACTGGATAGCTCGAGTTAGAGTGCAGTCTTATAACATTTACATTGCGTCGTAAAACTTGTTTAACTCCCGATATTTGATATTGTGAAACTTGGAATGAAGAGAGTAAAACTGCTGACGGCTTAATAAAAGTATATGCAACTTATTACTATTAATACTGATACGATAATGAAGTAGACTCGCTTAGCTGGAATAGAGGACAAGGACCTCAACGATTTTTTGCACAATATGCACTTATTTAAAAAGTTAAATAAACTAAAACTTAACTTCATTTTTTAAGCTAGTGTATTTAAAAATAGTGATTAGAATTCTTATTTGATTTCTTATTAAAGTGCTTATATGATTCTAAAGAAACTCATTGTTCTACCACTTATGAGAATTATTGTTGTACAGAAAAGGAGGTTTGTATAAGTCAGCACTACGTTGTACAGTTCCATTCCTTATTTACTTTCTCGCACTGTTTCTGCATACAGAGTGCTGCAGGAACTTGATAGCTAACTCAACGCTTATAGCTAGGATATACACTAATTGTGTTTCTAGATTTTTTTTTTTTTTTTAATTTATTAAATAAGACTGTAAATAGCTCTGACAAAAACAGGATATTTTTAAATAGAATATATTTTACTTCTATGAGATTGTAAAAATCTGTCAAATTTATACCAGCTATATGCCATCCCTTGTCAGAAAAGGTTCAAATGTACCTCACCGGTTCAAGTGTTATACGCCATAATAAGTTTATTTTTGACTCCTTGTCAAGCGATCGTGATATATAAATGAATGAATATCTTAAAGTGTAAAAGGAAGGACGTTTTGCTCTGATTTGCCTAGCCGTGATATAATTATGGTCCTAATCTTTCCGCCATTCAAAAATAGCGAATTAAAAATAAATATGAATCTGAGGTTTGGTATCTAATTATAAACATTTTATTCACATTTATTTATTGTTATAATGCTTTGTCTTTTTTTGTTCCTATGTAGATTTTGAGACTATTATTTTTGTGATGTTTTAATCTCGAAGACAGAAACTGATTTAAAAATTATAATTCCAATTTCTTGGATATAACGGGATATCAGATGTTTTGGTATCAAAGTATTTATTTACTGTTTTTTTTTTTTTTTTCATATTANAAAAGGAGGTTTGTATAAGTCAGCACTACCTTGTACAGTTCCATTCCTTATTTACTTTCTCGTACTGTTTCTGCATACAGAGTGCTGCAGGAACTTGATAGCTAACTCAACGCTTATAGCTAAGATATACATAATTGTGTTTCTAGATTTTTTTTTATTTATTAAATAAGACTGTAAATAGCTCTGACAAAAACAGGATATTTTTAAATAGAATATATTTTACTTCTATGAGATTGTACAAATCTGTCGAATTTACATACCAGCTATATGCCATCCCTTGTCAGTAAAGGTTCAAATTTACCTCACTGGTTTCAAGTGTTATACGCCATAATAAGTTTATTTTTGACTCCTTGTCAAGCGATCGTGATATATAAATGAATGAATATCTTAAAGTGCAATAGGAAGGACGTTTTGCTGTGATTTGCCTAGCCGTGATATAATTATGTTCTTAACCTTTCCGCCATTCAAAAATAGCGAATTAAAAATAAATACAAATCTGAGGTTTGGTATCTCATAATAAACATTTTATTCACATTTATTATTGTTGTAATGCTTTGTCCTTTTTTGATCCTATGTAAATTTTGAGACTATTATTTGTGATGTATTAATCTCGAAGACAAAAACTAATTTGAAAGTTATAATTCCAATTTCTTAGATATAACGGGATATTAGATGTTTTGATATCAAAGTATTTATTTACTGTTTTTTCATAGTACTTAAAAGCCATTTAAACGTTACTATTTAAGAAATTATTTGGCCTATTGCAGGGGGATCAAAGAGACTGTAATTCGAGAATAAACCAAATCCTTATTCTTATCTAATGTGTCGTCAGCAAAAAAAAAAGAATAAACTCTACGTAATAAAATATGAAATAAAAAAAGGTTTTTTTAACTAGCTAATAGTGCCGCCAATTCATTGCTTTTGGCCTGAGGGCTCTCGCCACGCCTCTGACTGTTTTTCTTGTTTATTTTCCTCGATCTTAGTTAAGATTTCTCACGGGGGCTGGAGGTCGTAGGTTCTCGGTCGAAATTTGGTGGGCCTTGAGGCGATTCTTTGGTTAAATCTGCGAACATCTCTCGGCGCTCTCGAGAGCAGAGCGCCATGGGAAGGAAGTCTTACCTGTAGAGAACACTTTCACTCGTGGCCATCTCCGGCCGTCTACTCGACCCCGTCCCACCCCCTAATTGCATCTAATGACGTGTAATCTGTCCGTCTTCCGACGTCTGTTTGTCCCCTGCAATCAACATGATGAGTCAAAGTATTTTAAGAAAAATCACACGCCCATATAAATAATAAAAAATTAAGTGTGCTTTATTGAATATCCGACTTGACAAATTTGAATTGCTAGAAAACCTGTATTTTAAAAGTTTCACTTTCATAATAATTTATTTTCTTTTTTGCCTTAGAAGGGGGGGGGGAGATACTTTTTGGCGCTTCATCTAATGCAATAGCTATAGATATACCTATCGCAAGATTGCGATGATAATTTCTTAATAAGACACTATTAAGTCGCATTTATTTATTTACATAAAAATAATGCAGACTTTTAATAATTTGCAATTGTTATTGTTTCCAATCTTACCGAAATTAAAGAAAAAAGTGTGATTATTCTGAAGAACTACTTAAATGTTTATACGAAATTATTATATTGTTTCTTGTAGTTTTCAATTCTTGAGTAATTTGGTCTAAAAAGAATTAAGAAGGCTCCCATCTTTGACATGTGGATCTCTCCTCATGTGATTCTTAGGTTATATAAACATTTTCTATTAAACATACAAATTATTAAAGCAATAGTCATTTGACTGATTTTTTTTTTTTTTATATGCCTATAAATTTAAAAATTCCTCTGCAAAAATTTCAGTCTGTCTCTCCAACAAAATACTTTAGAAAATTCATATTTTAAAAAAATTAAAAGTTAGCCCAAAAATGGTCTCATACTATATCACCCTATTGCGCTCATTAATACCTAAAAATTTAACACATATATTACACACACATATTAATAACACTCATATTTGTAACTACATATTTACATATGTTATTTTATAGCATGGGTATTTGAATTAATAAATTTTTTTCTTAATAAATTTAAGGGAGACCGATAGGTCGAAGAATCTACGTTGTATCTATATGATCAAAGGTGTAGGCGTTACAAATTGTCATCTATCCGTCTGCCTGGATTTTTATTTTCTATAAATACCTTCTTTTTGGCTGGAGCCCATCTAGATCTAAGAATTTATATTTTCGAAGGTAAAAACACTGGATAAATAAAAGAAATACAAATCCAACAAAAGCTAAGCAACCAATTTCACATAAACATCGTGTTTTATAACAGTTCTTCTTCTATTTTTATGCTTTTATTTTAATGTAAATGTAAAATATTATTTTGTTTGGAATGTAAAAATAGAGAAATGTAATAATCTTTACGAATGCTAGTAAGATTTTATAATCTATAGGATTGCTTAAGACTACTTAAATAAATGATAAATTCGAATGACTATGTGCCTGATTTACTTTTTTAATCTAACTTTAGTTAGAGAGATAGTTAGTTAGTTATTCCGTGGAGAGACTGTTTCTTTTTATTTATTAAGATGACCTCCATCAACGCTCTTACTTCTCAAATAACTTTAGTTATAGTTCGTTATTAATTGTCTAAAACTTGTCGATCATTTTAAATTTAGCTGCGGTTTGTTATTATTTAATTACTTGTTAATTATTATGTATTTGCTTTCGTCACTTACATGAAAGTCATAAAGCTATTGAAATTAGTAAAAATATAAATTAATTGTAGAAATAATTTCATAAGGTAAAGAAGATAACTTGGAGTCTGTCCCTCCACTTATTAGCTCTAAATTTGTTCTATTATTTTTTTCTTTCTCATATACGTTTCTTTAGCATATGAAGAGAGAAAGTTACTGTAGCGTGGAAGTTCGATTTTGATATCTTGATTGATTAATCGGTTTGAGGTCCCCTTTAGTCCAATTTTTTCCCCCAAGGTTTTGGAAAAAAATGTCTGTCTGTTGTCATCTGTGTAGACACGTAGAGCCTAAACTACTAGTCTGATTTTTATAAATTTTAGCATCCATGTTCAGAAAAATTACACCCCGAGGCAAAATTGATAGATGAATTTAAATTTGGGGCCGCTACCCCAAAAAATCTTTGAAAAAATCGTGAACCAAAAACTATTTCTATTTTCTACTCAAGCTTCTGTACGATTTTTTTCTTTAGTCCTTATTGTAATCAACATATACATGTATATTGTTTTACCGGTAAGTATATAATTCCCCAGGTATAAATGAAAATAAAACTTATTTAGCTGAAAATACAAAAAAATAAACTACCACTAGTTGAACACTTTTTAACTGTGTTTAAAAATAAATTTATTAAATTATAGATGTTATTGGATTTGAATTAATTTCCACTATTTATGAGAATTTTTTTCTTGAGATACGTCTAAAGATGTGTTTGACATCTTACCGTGGAAATCTTGGTCGTGAAATCGCCTATGAAATAATTATTATATACTAAACTTGTTCTAACAATATAACTGGAACTCGACATAATATTTAATATAATAGGTGTGCGTTTGAGTTCCTTATATCCTATTTTTTTTTTTTTTTTTTTTTTTCTTCATTTCTTCTAAACATTTTTTATTTCCTTTACTACCCTTTTATACACACATATTCCCAAACAAAAACAACATGATCATTAATCATTATCCACGACGGTTCTTTACAGATCTCAGAGAGTCGAGCTGTGCTTGTTCACGAGCTCATCCAGATGTTGATGCGTTAAGACCCTCTCTTCTAATCCTTGATTCACTCGCTGCTCTCCCTAGAACTAGATGTCATATGACTGGTTTTATAAGCTAGTGGTTTAATGTTTTACTTCGATTATTCAACTCATTTTGCATTTCACATGTTATGCAAATAAAAATTTTGATAATTAAGCTCCGATGTATTCCTTCTCCCTGCTCGTATATGTCGTTAAATCCGATTATTTTGAAGCTCATTTTACTTAATTTTGTGATATCATTAACATAATTCTAAAATTTCTGGATTTAATACGTAGAACATTTGTTAATTATACGAACTGTTTATTTTTCACTAATAAGAATTAAGAAAAAATACATAATGATTTTGTTTTGTATTTTGTGGAGTACGATCATTCTTGTCATTTCAATTACGTAGAAATTGCTTGTTGGAATTTCCGCTTTAAGTCACGTACCTTACAAACTTATCAATTCTAAGAATGCAACCAAGTCAATTCGTTAAATTATTTATTTTATTTCTATCTTTTGCTTCCATAAAGAGTTCCATTTAAAGCAACAGCTGATGACATAGATAGATATATGACAAAATATATGATTGTCTTGATTTTAATGTTTAGTCATAAATTTGCCAAAAAGAAAAAAAACTAATTTTATGCTGTTACGAATATTCCTAATTCTACTCGAAGAAATTATTATTATTTGCAGTTAGGTATTTTATTTTTTTAATAATATATATAACTCTACTACCTGAGTAAATATTTATTATCTAAGTATTTTATACTATCAGACCAGTCTTCAATACAGATTAGAGTAGAGCAAGCCTTGTACATAGCTGTTTTAAAAAAACGAAATATGACTAACATTACGATGAAGTGAAGGAAATAATTACAGAGACTAAAATTATAAGTTGTGATTACATTATAATCCCAATTTTATAACGTATTGCATATTGCATGTCACATAAATAATACATTTACATATAGCAAAAGAAGGGAAGTTTATTTTTATTTATTTATTTTTATTTATTGTTATTATTATTTTATTACTTTTGTCGTTAACTAGCTGCAACGCAACGGTCTTATATAAAACGACTGATTACTATTATTCCTACCGGACTTTATTTGTCACTTTCAATTACCTTCACCTTCCACACGTTTTTGAAAAGGTGAAGATTTTTTCCCTTGACACTTTGCCACGCCACCGCTGCTGCTTTAAAAGCGATCGTGACGCTAAATTACCGATAATTCTCCGAAGAGAAAAATAGAAACGAGGGACCGAAAGAAAGCTGTAAGTGAACAAGAAAGGAAAAGTATATATTCTTTATATATATGTACTTACAAGGCCGTGTATAACCCTAGTCAGCAGTTACCACGCCTCGTCTATACTCAACCTTCTGCTGCTTTTTCCTTTGCTAAATGGTAGCACTTTTTACTTAGAATGATGACTTAAGTTTAGTATGAAAAACATATTATTCTTAACATATCAATATTTTCTGGCATAACTTTTGCAAGTTAATACAAAAAATTAATCTGAGTAATAGTTAAAAAAAAAAAAATCCTTATGGATTCCTTACGTCAAAATATACAGTAGAAATTATTAGCAAACACTTCTTGTGCTAGCCTAATCAAACTAGGCAGTACGTTATCAGCTCTATTAACCAAAATTGATTGAGAAAGGAGTATTTCATATCGTTATTTCAGTAATGTTATAGGGACTTCATGGGAGCCTATTAGTAAAATTAGTTAACAATGGATAGAGTAATCCCACTTCACAAAACAAAGGTTTGCTTCCCTCTGTTCCTATACCACTGTTGAAATGTACATGTACATTGATGCCTAATTATGATAGCACTCGACACATTTTAATTAACTTTGCTGTTGTAAAACATCGTTGGTGTATAAATAATTATTATGATCTGTTTTTGAATTAAAAAGAGGTTAATTTTAACACTCAATTTGTTCTACAGAGATATGGAAATTGTAAAAGTCTATTGAATTATAATCTTTTTGGGAATAATCAATGAAAAATTAGATAGAAGACTATAATAATAATGTAGTATTTTTGTTAACTCAAACAAGGAAGTGGACCTACGAAATTACGTATTAGCTATTGCTGTTTAGGTTCCTTTTTTAAATAAATTTAGAACTCTAATTTCACCATATTAATTTTAAGTTTATTATTCTCATTGAAGTATAAAAATAAGTCTTAAATACAACTTCATTTACCTAAAAGATAGGATTCAATTTTACTTTAATACTCAAAGAATGTAAAATAAGGTAATTTGATCATGCAAAAAATGTATCTAGGTATAACTACAGTCTGTGCCAAACGAGAGTTAGTGCGTTGACAGTGAGGGAAAAACTAGCAAATGAGGTGGGGAGCCAATGAGAGCTCAAGATTTGCCCTCTGGATAACCATATAAGAAGAAGATAACCATATAGGAAGCCACTAAATTTACTTATTTTATTTTTCCCTCAGAGGTTGGCCAATCTGTTACCCGTGCTGTCAACGCACTAACTCTCTTTTGGCACAGACTGTATTGTGTACGATTTTAAATATATTTGTCTATTAATACATTAAATATTTATCAAGAAACAATTATTTAACTTGATCAATCGTTTTGTTTTATTCAATTTGTGTTAACTTGAATCAAAACATGTTATTCATACTACAAAATGTACGTAATAAACTAGTAGATGTACTTTTTTTAATTTATTATTTTGTTCGTTTTTAATGTTGTTTATATATTTCTGTGCAGGGATTCCTCGAAGCAAACGCCAAATGTTTTTGGGACATGTCACTAGTGGCGGCTGTACGTGGTCTCGAGTATCGTGGCTATGTTAGTCCCGGTGTTCTGTTTGTCTGGGGAGCACCATGCGCTTTAGAAGTCATCAGAACAGCCTGGTCCAGAAACACTCTCCGGCCACCTCCAAATTACACCATAGCTCTTGTTGGTATGTACTCAAAAGTAAATAACCAGCTATTTACTAGACACGACAATACTAGTTTTCGTTGTTTTCCTTTATTAACTTTTTGTGAAGTATTTTTGCAATCCTTGGTTGATGCATCACTTCAATGGCTTCACCTTGTGGTTTGCGGTCCGCTATTATAATCACTGGAAGATAGTAAAACAACTAAATTTTATTACCCTGATTTTAATATGGGTTTTCTGTTTTTTTTTTTATTATTTTTTTTTTTTATAATATTTACACATTATTGAAGTTAGTGCACAAGTGGAATTTATATCAATAATGGTTAAGTATAAAGCTAAGAGACAAAAATCGGTTCGATTCCAATGTTGGTAAATGTATTTTTGTTGTTAAATTATCTAGTTTACGGGTTTTAATTGAACTACGTTNATATATATATATATATATATATATACATATAACTTTTGCACTAGTATATTTAATATTTTGATCAGTGAATATTTTTTAAAAAAATGTATAACAAATATTTTAGTTTTAAATGAGCAGCACAATCAAACGTGTTTTATGAAGTAAAATTAATGTTAATAAGACGAACAGTTGATATGCAATTTTGTGTCCTTATATCAGATCAAGTGTATATGTGAAAACTTTGTTGCTCGCTTCTAGAAATAGAGAAGATGATTGATTGTACGTTACAATCAGACAGTGAACTTTTCTGAGTTAGTTTATGCATTATTATTATGACAACCTTTGAAATCTTTTAAAAAACATGGTCCCTATAACATGGTCCCATAACAACGGGAGCGTCTGTGAGGGCCATTTTAAATGGATAACATAAACTGTCTCTCCACGTAAATTGTAAAAACTTTAATGCCACAGCAGCTTTCTGCCTTCAAAAGCCCATCATCAGTGCAAGAAAAAAAGTTACATTAATAAAATGATTTCGCCTCACACTAAATATTTTTAGTTAGAAATTAGTGTAACTTTTTTTCTTGCACTGATGATGGCCTTTTGAAGGCTGAAAGCTGCTTAGGCGTTAAAGTTTTTTTAATTTACGGGGAGAGACAATTAGTGTTATTTATTTAAAAACTTGATTAATAAGAATTTACTATAAACATTCTTCTGGTATTCATTGTGTTAATTGCCTAATATTTCTTATGGTCGGAACCTTTAAGGGCAATTTTGGAGGTATGTGCAACTTTTATTTACACCCGTATTAGGTTATTTTCTTTTCATTGAGAAAAGAGTTCGTGTTTTTGGAAATCGTCTTTTTTATATTGCCGATAATTGTATCACTGTTAACTTTTACTGAACTGAATACCGACGATTTGATAAAACGTTGATATGGCTTTCTCGGTTAGAATTACAAGCTCCCACTTGTGGAATTGTGGGTACGTACTAAAGACTGTTGAAAATGCGGGCTCGTATAACTGCGACATCACGCTAGGCTGCCTCTATAATGATTTCCCCAATCTCTTTATATTTACAGTTATGTATTTTTGACGTATAGCTTACTATCAAAGGCGCCTGCATTTGCAGCTTTTTGCTACTGACCCATTTTAAATCAATGTGGGTTGTTTGAAAACTCGTCGATTAAATGCAAATGAAGCTTAAAAAATCTCAGTATATTATAACTTGTTAAAGATGATATAACATTTATATCATTTAATAAATACAAAAAGGGGGACACATTACAAATTATAGGAATATATCATGCTCAGTAGAAATTATTAGCAAACACTTCTTGTGCTAGCCTAATCAAACTAGGCAGTACGTTATCAGCTCTATTAACCAAAATTGATTGAGAAAGGAGTATTTCATATCGTTATTTCAGTAATGTTATAGGGACTTCATGGGAGCCTATTAGTAAAATTAGTTAACAATGGATAGAGTAATCCCACTTCACAAAACAAAGGTTTGCTTCCCTCTGTTCCTATACCACTGTTGAAATGTACATGTACATTGATGCCTAATTATGATAGCACTCGACACATTTTAATTAACTTTGCTGTTGTAAAACATCGTTGGTGTATAAATAATTATTATGATCTGTTTTTGAATTAAAAAGAGGTTAATTTTAACACTCAATTTGTTCTACAGAGATATGGAAATTGTAAAAGTCTATTGAATTATAATCTTTTTGGGAATAATCAATGAAAAATTAGATAGAAGACTATAATAATAATGTAGTATTTTTGTTAACTCAAACAAGGAAGTGGACCTACGAAATTACGTATTAGCTATTGCTGTTTAGGTTCCTTTTTTAAATAAATTTAGAACTCTAATTTCACCATATTAATTTTAAGTTTATTATTCTCATTGAAGTATAAAAATAAGTCTTAAATACAACTTCATTTACCTAAAAGATAGGATTCAATTTTACTTTAATACTCAAAGAATGTAAAATAAGGTAATTTGATCATGCAAAAAATGTATCTAGGTATAACTACAGTCTGTGCCAAACGAGAGTTAGTGCGTTGACAGTGAGGGAAAAACTAGCAAATGAGGTGGGGAGCCAATGAGAGCTCAAGATTTGCCCTCTGGATAACCATATAAGAAGAAGATAACCATATAGGAAGCCACTAAATTTACTTATTTTATTTTTCCCTCAGAGGTTGGCCAATCTGTTACCCGTGCTGTCAACGCACTAACTCTCTTTTGGCACAGACTGTATTGTGTACGATTTTACNAGTGGTGAAATTTTGGTGCTAAAAACGCAATATTGGCGTACGCTTGTGCTTATATATGCTTGTTATTTTCCCTTCAGGAGCTTTTATTTTTTACACCTCCAAAAAAATTAAAGAAAATAATCATTTTCAACTTAGCACATTTTTACGCATTGCAAATACACATATTAAATGTTTAACTTCTGTATATTTTCTCTATGTGTGGGTCAAAAAGTTACGCCAGTATTTCACATTTGAACTCTCTAGCATGAACGGTTCAGAGGATATAAACCAAAGTACGACTGACAGACAGCCACATCAGCCTTGGGTGATGTAGCTGTCATAAGGGTTGGAGGCATAAGGGTTTCGAGGATGATCTATGAAACTCTAAAAACACACACCCACATACATATGTGTGTGTGCATATTTACGACTATCTACTTCTAATAAATCCTAGTTTACATTGGTAGAGTAAATGGTCGAGTAGCTGGGTCTAGTGGCACTCTACCAAGCTAATAGCCTAATGTGAACGATACAGATAGTAATTGATAGAGGGTAGTGGATAAAAGTTGGTCGAGTAAATAAGCTAGTGCAGTGGTATAGTAACTCGACCATCAACGGGCTAGTAGACCCTCCACCCAACGTCCCCTCCTATCATTAACTACCTCTTCTCCATATTCATTGCGATAATTTAGAACAAAAAAATGCAATAACCTCACTTTACCTAGGCTACTATCTCAAGCATGTGTGAACTTAGAGAACTTTAGAGCCACTAAAAAAAAAACAGCCCACTGTTCACTGTTTTACTCTACCGTCCCTTGTGCTGAAAAGTATGCTAGTTCACTCGACCCTTTACTTTACCAAGTTTAAACTAGGCTTAAATGTGTTGCAATACTTTTGACTGGGTGTATATTTAACAGTGTCATTGGTATGGTCACAATTTCAATTAACTCAAATGCACTAATAATTTATATTATTATAGGGACTTAACTATAAATTTATCTTATCTATTTGATGATATTCTCTCAGGTGAAGTGGATGGTTGCCGGGTGGTAAAGGTGAGGCAAGGAGGATTCACACCATTACCTGATGCAGTGTGTTGGGTCATACTGGAACTGGGAGCCTCTGGCAGGACAGCTAACCTAGAAACTATTAGGAGAGCTCTGGCTTCATCCTTCCCTGCCATGGAACAACCTTCCTCTCAAATCATATATGATACACTCGCCGATCTTATGGCTTACAATAAGGTTAATTGAGTTTATTTACACATTAACATACAAATTAAAAATCAAGCGACATTGACATTGATCTTAATATAAATATATACTCTATCCTGGGTGGTTTTAATCTTCCATGGGATTTCTCTTGCCTGCAGAGCTTTTTTCCTTAGTATGCCCAAACTTAACACATAACTTAACCACGTTCCCGGAACGTGGTGCTGGTCGGGTCAATGGGGCGGACCACGTTCCTGGAACGTGCTCTCCCTACACTTCTACCTTATTTCTAATACCTAGCCTCACGGTTCAGATTCTTTTAACTAGTTAGCTCTCTAGAGGACACCTCTACGGTTCTATCCCACTTTTCCCCTCTCGCCTAGCTTTTTCTGTTCTTTAATTATTGATACCTACATACATCTATACATACATATATCTCAGTCACACAAATAGTCGCTCGCCGTGAACGTGTTAATCAATTGTGTTGCTGCTTGTTTTTATACAAAGATAATGAAATTCATCACTTTGGTTGTATGATTTTTTTATTAACTTAATTTTCGTTATTACAGGTATACCAGACATGTCAGGGTTATTTTGTTGCAACTCCAGATAGCCTGAGGTTTGTGGAAGGTGGAAGCTGTAGCAGATCAGTTTTAATGAGTACAGCAGAAGCTATTTCAATGTTACATGGAGAGATGTCTACTATCAGGCAAGGATCAAAAACCCATCAAGCCATACAAACCAACCTGGCTGATGTAATTTGTGGAGGTATATAAACTGTTAATTTATTAAATCTATATTTTTATGATATAATTTATGATAGGCTCTTTTTTTGTGATGAATACATTGAGGGGGGGCTTGTAATGATTCAAACAGCCCTTGATTGAATATAAGTTTCATTATACACAAACTGATCACAAAACAATATCAATATAATGAATTGAACACTTGTTAAATGGCCTCTTTCTCACGACTCTACTCGGCTCACGACGCTATACTACCATTACACACACACCACACGCATATGATGAACAATTGAATAGTGTTGCCACAACATTTTGAATTTGTTTAAAACCTTTAAATGCATGTTAAGAAATTTATAAATGGAAAAATTGTTGGATCCTTTTTAGTTACCTAACCTTTCATCCTATAATTTAAACCTATAAAATAAGTTTGGTAAAGTAATTAATAAATATTTATATATATACAACTACTAATAAATAAGCCTAATTGACTAATACAAATGAGACATTTGTATTTTAAGGCAACAGGAATGATAAGGTGATTTATGGGAAAGTGAATCCAGCAAAAGGAAGTCCAGGAGGCACATCAGGAAGGAAGCTTGAGAGACGACATTCTATGAAGATGGGTGGAAGTTCGAGGCGGCTTGCTTCTCTTCACAGGGCAGGCTCTGTCAGATTACTTAGTAATCAGGATCCAAACAGTGAGTGTACTTGCCTATTATCACTAGAGTTAATACCTGTTAATTTATTATCCTATATCTGTTACATTTGTATAAATATATTATTTTTCTACCCCTGCATTGATTTTAATTGAATTAATGGAGTGGAATGCCGCTTAATGTAATCATTTTGGGGCCTAGATAAAGTAATAACATCAACTGACTGATAATAATAAGCAAAAGGTACCAACAGAAAGTATGTATAGCTCAAATCCAAATTAAATTATAAACAAGACTGTGTTTATTATGTACACTGAATGATGTGATCACACATTAGAAAATAATAAAAAATAATATGAATAGCAATGTAAGTACATATTTTATCTACGATGCGAAATATAAACATTGTATCTCTATTTAAANTGTTGTTATTTTATTTATTTATATATTTTTATTTTTACAGAAAAAGCGTCCTTGCTAAGTAAATTGTTCAAGTGGACTAAGAAGCAACCAGGAACTGCACAAACTAATGTAGCCACTGCCCAGGCTTCAACAGCATCTGAGAGACAGCATCATCCTCAAGAATGGTTCAACTCAACTGTCCTTCACAGGCACTCTGTCGCCACTCAGACAAACCTAACTGTAATGCTTACCACACTACACTTAACTTAACACTAAATTTTAACAGACACACTTTAACAATAGTTTTATTTAAAACTAAATAGTTCTTATAAAGAAGTCACTACAGTAATTTTTCACTGCAGCCATGGCAGCACTATAAATAATCTTAATATTATCTAACTGAATTTATTATATTTTACAAAACGACTTCATGAAATTTATTTTTGTGTTGACAGGAGGAAGAGAGTGACTGGACTGGTGGTTTAAGACCCAGAAGAAGATCATTAAGTACCTCAAGGTTACCAAGAAAATCTCCTGTAAGCAGGCCAAGCACACCTTCGTCCTGCAAATCCCCTATATATAGTAGTACTCCTAAAGCTCTGTCTTCCTGTGCCTCCAGTGGCTACAATTCACTCCCCCGGTCACTCAGAGCTAGGTCCAAGCAGAACGGAAACAATGTCCCTAAAGGACCAGAACTCACTACTACAGTTAATGAAGCTTCTGGAGTTGTAACTACTACTATAACAAATCAGAACCTAACACGAATATATCTGGAGCAACACACATCTCCAGTAAGGTCAATAATCACTGTAGAAAATGGTAGAACTCAAAATTCAAGGAGAGAACCTGAGGCTTCACCCAGTCCGAGCCCTATCAGAAGACCACGATCAGTCTACAGCCCCGAGGAATCTTCTCCTGTTCCACTACCTCTTGATAAAATCAAGTTTCCTTCCAATGAAACAATTCAACTTGAAGAAAAACTAATCCTCTCCGAGTCAAATAAAGATAAAAACCTTAAAAATTCTTCAAACATGTCATTGAAAGCTGGCAGTCTAACAGATGTCAATAAGCCAAAAGATTATGAATTAAATAATGCCAAGCGTCCATCTATTTCTCTCAATCCGATTCAACCCCTCTCAGACAAAACCATAGAGAGCCTCAGTTTCAAAAATCTTTTAAAGGACCCTGAAAAACCTGTGAAGAAAGAAGACAATATCAATCAGAAGATCTCTGACCTTAAGATATCAGAAAACGATAAAAGGGATAGCTGTATAAAGGCATTTCCATCACTTGGAGACGTCCCTCTACATTTCTCATCCATAGCAGCACAAAATATTCTTAAGGGGATCAGCTCTTTAGATAATCTTGTTGACATCAATCTCACTAATGAGAAATCTGTCTCTAATGTCAGCTATCACACTGATCTTGGTATTGTCTGATCATTAAAACTACAAATAAGTATTGTACCTGTGATTACCTAGCATTTACTTAGTATAAATACTGGGACAATTAAAGAAACTATCCTAGATGGCGAAACATTAATTAATGATTAATGTTTCCATTTTAATTGTATCCTGATTTTCCTTATTCTATTGCTCTTACCTATTTAAAATTTGAATAAGGTTTATTATCATTATTGATTATTATATTAATTTAACATCTATTTAGAGTAGTAGTAATGAAATCAAATAGAGCATAATCAATCAAAAGTTAGTGATTAATGCTGCCCTTCCTAATAATGCCATATTGTAAATATATTTTTCAGATCTTTTACTTTAATGTATATATTAAAATTAAATAAATGATTTAACAGTTTTACTAATATTTTGATTAAGCTATTTATGAAGATGTGCCAAAATTCTAAATCTACTTTACCATTGTTTAGTTATCTAACCTTTTATATAAATATTTTTGCAGGGAATCAGAAGTAGCTATTTTGTACATATTTTCTCTTTTTTCCCCGAGTCAAATAAAATTACTTCAGTTCAAACATGTATCTACTTTTTTTAAAATTATTATTCAAACCCTTTCTCATGAGTCACAAAGCTGTGGTGTATCAGCGTGTAAGTTTATATATTATACTCATTGTGTTCACATGAGTACAATATCAATGTGTGTTCACATAAGTACATGTAAAGAGTTCATCGGGGCAGTGGATACTCCCAAGAATTTATGAGTTTGTACAAATTAGCTATTTGGCTGGGCGGAATTGGATTTGGAGCTCATGGGCTGAGACCTTAAAAAATGTTTAAACCTTTAAAAATAAAGGGGTTTTCTGGGATAAGGCCAAGAGAGGGGGGGGGGGGGGGGGATCGGCAACTTTACATCTACTTGATGGGATCTTCAGTGTGAAACATGTCTTACTTCTCTGGGATTCCAGGGATATTGATAATTACCTTGGTTTTAGGCAAGAGTTAGCGAGTCCACTAACCACTAGGTTACGCCGGTCCCTAAAGCCTGGTTTACATTGTAGAATATTACTTTGCAAATCTAATATCTTAAAGTAAATGATACAGATAATAAAAGGGAGATTATAGTGGATAAAAGTTGGTAGAGTAAATAGGAAAGTGTGATGTTAGAGTGACTCGACCTCAGATGAGCGAGTAGACTCCCAACACAAGACCACTCTTTTTACTGACTACATCCTCTCTGTAAATCTTACATTTTTAATGTTTTAGGTCATACTATTTTCTTTAGTTTTCACATATAAATTTCGTAATTAAGTGGTCTGAGTTGGAAACTTTTAAATAGTAAAACTTTATTTATGGTACAACATCTCTCATAAGTGTATCATCTTAATTAAAGGTGTAATCATTTCAAAATAATATATCAAATTTTCAGATGTCATTAGTTCATTTGAAATTCCCTAGGGCAAATTTGGTAAGAAGCAGAAAAGATCCCTGCATCCTACATGCATGATTCTGACCACCAATTTTTTTCCAGAGCTTCTTCTATAGCCTCCAACAGCACATATGCACATTTCGAAAAATATTTTTTAACAACACTATTACAAAAGTTTTGTTCATATTAAAATAGTGAGATTTTTATAACTAAAGACGTATTAACCCCACTGTGATTACCCTACTCTACAAAGGTTACTATCCCTAACATGTGAATGACTTAAGTCACTCTACAAAAAAAGAAAAAAAAGCAGGACACTATTCTACTCTACCGTGGCTTGAGATGAAAAGTAAACTACATAGTTAACTTTACCATTTACTCTGCCGAGAGTAACTCCTTTGTGGTAATAAGAGGCTTACTAATTAAGTGTTAAAGTGTGCTTGTTAAGAAAAAAAAGTTAAAGGAGGCTTAAAATGATACATTTTCTGCAGATGGAGTAATACAATTGAATATTAAGTCTTATTTTTTATTGAGCAATGACCCTAATTTAAAACTAGGCATAGTTCTAGTGCCTTACCTACCGCTCTTTGTTTTGTTTTACCCAGCACCGAGTGGTATATGTGTGTAACTACTAAAAGTTGTGCCAGATATTACGACTGATACGAGTCCTCACTGCATTGATAATAGCACTCAATAAAGTGTTGTCCCAGCAATTATTATTAATGTACTTGTAGTATTGGGGCCATTTACTAGCTTATAAGTTATTTGTTGGAAAATATATACCTGTCCGTAAAGCTTCTAAACACATAAGTATTTTTTTAATCCCAATTTCTAAATCCTTGGCTTTATTCTTTTTCACATTCCTTAATATTTAAGAGAGCTATTCAAACACAAAATATAAAACCAACTCGCAACATTTCAATATATTTTATTCAACAAATATACATACAAATTTTAGTGTTGTCTAAAATTAAATAATTTATTCATTTTATAGTTATTAATTAAAGTACAAAATACTATGTGCTCATATCACTCACAATAATGTAATTTACACTTTCTCATATAAAACATTATTTACAATTCTATAAATTTTGTTCTCATTATAAAGAAATGACACATTTAAGCAGATATTAGGGTGTTCAAAATTTCTCTTTTTATCATGTCCAATCAAAAACTTGTTTTCACATTTGCTGATATACATATAACGGTTATTTCAAAATGGTATTTTTCATTGAAGAAAAATTAAAAATTCTATTTATAAAATTTAAAAAAATCAATTATTAGTAACCTTGGAAAAATGTCAAATAAATAAAATTACATAATGAAATTTATCATTGAACTTCCTTCCATAAATATAACAGCTCTTTGCTTATATAAATAATTAAAAATGTTTCATATCCAAAATTGATTTATTTTCAGGGTGTCAGACTGCTTTGGTCATCTACTCTCAGTACAATTAATTTTAACTTTTTTTTGTTATAACAACGTAGAGGAAAAAATATGTAAAAAATAAAAATAAGTAAGCAAAATAGTGAGTAAATAGCTAATACAATAATAAATTATTAACAACCAACTTTTAAAATTCTGCTATAATAAAAAATGAGTTCTGCTTACCTATCAAATTCTAAATGTAGCTCCCTGCCAAGTAAAGCCTTTAATTTTTCTGATTTTATTTTAAGTAATTCATACATGCTCCTTATACATTAAAACTTTTTTTTATAAATTAAGAATGAGTGATTTAATCAAAACATAAGGAAATAAATTGTCCACACTATTTCAAATGAAGTAATAAGCTTGTGAATTAAGGGATAAATAAATTGATAATTTAAGTACAAAAATATTGGTTTTAACAAAAGCGTAACATAAATAGCCAAATTAAACCATAAAAATATAATAAACTAAAGGCTTTCAACTCGGNTAATAAGCTTGTGAATTAAGGGATAAATAAATTGATAATTTAAGTACAAAAATATTGGTTTTAACAAAAGCGTAACATAAATAGCCAAATTAAACCATAAAAATATAATAAACTAAAGGCTTTCAACTCGGAGATCTCAAAATCAACAATAAAAACTACATCTTAGGCACTGATAATCCTAACTATTAAATTATCAATTTAAAGAAAAGTATAGAGATTTTACGTCAACTCAAGGTTCCAATTATGGGAAATGGTGGTACCTACATAATGAATAAATTTTAAATTCCCTTCTATTATTTTATCTTATGAAAGCACAAAAGATAACTTATAGAAATGAAAGTTGGTTCATTTCTCTGTTACATAGAGAAAAAGGCTTCAGTGAGACAAAACCAGAGGAGTTGAAGTGATATGTTAAAATCACTTCCTACAAATTTTAATAAATCGGCACTAGACATTCAAATACAGAAGTAGAGAGAATAAATCATCACTATTAATCTACTGAGGGAAATTAATATTTCTTTTACATACCATTGAATGCATAATCCAATTCATGAACCTACCTTAGTGACTGAATAAAATCTACATGATTTTAAAAGTTAATTTTAAAAATAAATAAAAATAAAAATGTTTGGATCCATTGAGGATACAAATGTCAGCAGGCCTGACGGAGCCTTGCAAGATGGTTCTACTCGAGGCACGGAGAATAGAGCTACTGATGGCTGAAAAGGAGGGCTTGGATCCACTGTGAATCCATCCATCACCAGCCTTAGCCCGGCATGAATCCACAGTGGATTCATCCGCACTGAATGGGTTGAGGGATCGCAGGCAAATGGTTAGAACACATTAATGGGAACTAGGTGTGGTGTCATTTAATTATGAGTGAGAATAATTATTAAGTAGACATCAGCCAACAAAACAGCAGAAAATAATAGTGGGAAGAAAAATTACTATTTTTTTTTTTTTTTTTTTTTTTTTTGAAATATCAGCCGTTATAATTAACAATGACCAAAAAGAATAGTTAGTATTGTTTGACAGAAGTTTGTTCATAAGCACAAACATTAAGTTTAGCAATTAGATAGTAATTTGGAAGATAAATATACATTTTTAAAAAGATTAATTTTTTAAAGTGAATAAATATTAAATATACAAAAACAGAAATATTATTTGAAATAAAATATCAACAAAGATAATAGTATAATACATAATGAAAATTATAATTACAAAAAGAGACATTTTTTGCACCTGATATTTTTAAGAAAATAGAAAAATATAAATTTTTTTAAGTGCACTTTATTTTAGATATTCCTTTAAATAAATAGTTTAAATAAAAAATAAATACATAAAATAGTAGTAGTGAGTAAAAAAAAAGAGGGAAGGAAAAAACTGTATTTTATCAGAGATATAAATATATAAATTCATAAGTTAGGTACAAGATAAGTAGCTAAAAAATATAAATGTATTAAAAATTATTTAAATTAATAAGTAGATAATAATGAATGAAGTGTATGAATGGTGAGATCTTATAGTATAATAAAAAAATTACTGAACCCTTTAGAATTAATTACTTTCATTACCTGGGTAAATATTTAATTGAGTAGTTTAGCAATTTCAAATTATATTTAACTGATCTTAATCTTTACACTAAAGTAAAATAATAAAGTATGTAAAGGGGGTACATATTCTGATATTTATTACACCATATAGTAACACAAATAATAAATATTATAAAAATAAATAAGGAGTCAGTAGGCATATTCTACTTATAACTGTCTTAAAATGTCAATGATCTACACATAGACACACAGATACACTTTAAAATGTCTATTTAAGTCATGCAATTCTCAATCCAGAACAACCTTTTCTTGTATAGAAGATTAAAACAAAAAAAAAAA
>KZ652075.1:27318-39250 GCA_001010745.2 Gerris buenoi
TATTGTCCTTGTACACTGTCTCCGTCAAATATGTATATATATATATATATATAATAAGTCAGTATAACCTTTTCAAATAGATATAACTGGAAATACCCTATCAAAAAATGACGAATTCAGCAATACAATTTTATTTAAAATTTACCAAAAAATGTAACTTCTTTAATTCGAATTAGTGGTAATTCGAATTTTTCTTTGGTCCCTTGAGCTTCGAATTACCCAAGTTCCACTGTATTTCGTATCAATCGTAGATAAAAGTATAAAATATTATCGTATGTTATTTTCTTTAAGATTGTTCTAACTTGCTGAGTTTTACCTTATACTCTTCATTGATATTATAAAAGCTCATTCAGTGTTGACAATTGGCTTTAAAGTTTTGAAATATTGCCAGCAAGATTTTACACTAATCACAATGTTGCCAAGGAAGAATCTGAAAGCTAAGAATACACTTAAAAGCCTTCTAATACACCCCTAGTTACTATTAGTTACTCCCCTGTTTCACAGTCTATACATTAGAACGCCTCTCATATTTCCCGAGACAAAACAAGTGTGTGTCTGTCTCATTGAACTTTCCACCTCTTTGTGTCTAGTTGTCAGGAAAACGGACAGTAAATTTTTTTTTTTTTTAACATTAGCACTTAAAAAAACAACTTTCTTCCCTAATACTCCAATGACTACTACTACAATTGAGTGCTATCTTCAATTGAGAAAAATTTGACAGCAATTTAGTAATGCTATAATTATGGCATCTCTATTTTCTTTTCTTTTTTTGTTTCTTTCTTAAACATGACCCAACACTGTTTATATTGTCGATTTGTATCTAGGCTTATTGTGGTTACGCGGAAGTTTTCAACCTTAGAGCAATGAAGGAGTAGAGGGAACAATTTTATATAATCAGGGTATCAAAAAGCGGTTCTTTATGCTCTCCCCAGATACTCACACTTTCAAGTGGCAGTTTGGGAAAACAATATCGATATCTCAATGAAAACTCGAAATTTATCTGATATTAGCTGATAAGAATAAAATTATATTTTCTTTCGACATTTAACATTTTTATTTTTATACAGTTTTCTTTATACATATGTGCTTTAATCTTTGTTGTTAACTTGATTAATTATCTAAGGCGTCGTTAATAAACATGTAACAGTTCCTAGATAACAGTTCCTAGATAACCAGTTCCTAGATAGCAATCTTCTTTGAGTTATGAATGTATCAAACTAGTGATGCGCTGCATAAAGAACTCGCGTAGAACTGTGTTCTTATATCAGCCATACTATGTTTTCAATATAACTACCAGGATAATATTTCGGTTAAAACATTAATTATTCTTAATCAACCTGAAAAGAGCTTTAAAATTATTTTATGTAATATGCCATATAAGTATGAACTTACTTCTTAACACCCTTATTTTGGCCATATTTGTTGCAAAACATTTGTAATCGTAGTTAATATTCATTTCCTACTCTTCAAGATCTTTAAAACGATGTACAACTTGTCGTGCAGACTAAAATCTTATTATTTAGTCGTCAGCAATATTGACCGCAATCTTAAACATAAAGTGTCAAAAATACTCAGGAAACGAATTTCGTACTAACTTGCTAGTTCTAGCCCTTTCGAGACTATTCCCAGATATATGTGGGTGACTAGGGTGGCCTCTCCAGGCCTATGCCCCCATATATGAGGGTGAACAGAGTGGCCTCTCCAGGCCTACGCCCCCATATGTGTGGGTTGCATTTATTTTCATTTCTAGGTCTCTCTACGAGTTTCTATTGTCAAAATTATACATAAAGCGCTATCTTTTGTTAGAATAGGTTTGTTCCAACCCCGCTATTTGTACAGTCCTTTGTATCGTCCCACGGATCGTTCGGGAATCGTTTAGGACAGGTTTTATACGCATGCGCTAACATTGTACTGTAATAAAATCATGTCAGGTTGGAACGAGTTTAGGACTATAATTCGCACTGTATTATAAACATTCAAGGAAACATAACAGTTTGAGAACCTTCCTGTTGATATTTGTGATGATTGACATAAGGTTTGTTCCAACCGAGCATTGTACCGTCCGCGGGATCGTCACCGGCATGCGCAATAGATAATAGCCGTTCCAAGCTGACTTGGGACAGTGTTTCGTACCGTACACGAAACTGTTCCAACCCCGGCAGGGATCCTAGATAACAGTTCCTAGATAGCAATCTTCTTTGAGTTATGAATGTATCAAACTAGTGATGCGCTGCATAAAGAACTCGCGTAGAACTGTGTTCTTATATCAGCCATACTATGTTTTCAATATAACTACCAGGATAATATTTCGGTTAAAACATTAATTATTCTTAATCAACCTGAAAAGAGCTTTAAAATTATTTTATGTAATATGCCATATAAGTATGAACTTACTTCTTAACACCCTTATTTTGGCCATATTTGTTGCAAAACATTTGTAATCGTAGTTAATATTCATTTCCTACTCTTCAAGATCTTTAAGACGATGTATAACTTGTCGTGCAGACTAAAATCTTATTATTTAGTCGTCAGCAATATTGACCGCAATCTTAAACATAAAGTGTCAAAAATACTCAGGAAACGTATTTCGTACTAACTTGCTAGTTCTAGCCCTTTCGAGGCTATGCCCACATATATGTGGGTGACCAGAGAAGCCTCTCCAGGCCTATGCCCCAATATGTGTGGGTTGCATTTATTTTCATTTCTAGGTCTCTCTACGAGTTTCTATTGTCAAAATTATACATAAAGCGCTATCTTTTGTTAGAATAATGTACTCAGAAGGTTTTTAAAAAAAATCCGGTAGGTTTCAGACAAGTATTCTCTGACATATTGAATGACATATGCAGTATATGACATATGCAGTATATCAAAACAGTTTTCGGTCAATCTGAAAATACTAAAAATAATTGGTTTCATCATCGATCAATTTTTAAATAACGTTATAAATCTCCTTTTTTCTCTTTGTCGCCATGCCTCGTGACCCCTCATCTTTTGCTGTTGTGACTCTTCTTCGTCCAAAATTAATGCTATAACAGCCAATTCTTTCTCCGAAAACTCTATCACAGAAATATAGGTACGACACTTTATGCAGAAAAAAATGACGGAATAGCGACGGTTAGGTGTGAATAGAGCCAAGATTTTGGCTGACCATTGACGGTGACGGTTCGGATACGGAACGATGCCGGAACTGTGCCGTGACTGATGCGTGTGAATAGAGCTTTATTGGGCTGGTAGAAGCCGAATGACAAAGTTGCCAATTCCTGAGGCATTGGGAAAAAACATGGTTTCACGGGCAACATTTTGTTTTCTTTTAGGCCCTCCACACGGAGCAACTCAAAACAAACTCAACTGGAAACTCCAGTCATTTTTGAGTTGACAGACAGTCATTTTTGAGTTACAAACCCAGTTTGTAATGAGTTGCTCCTTGTGCGGTGTCCCATTCAATTACACAGGTTGAAACTCGTAGTCAACTGGTTGGTGATTTGAGTTTGTAATCAGTTTGTTTTGAGTTGCTCCGTGCGCGGAGGGCCTTAGTGTCACATTTGGCAATGATTGAACAATGAAGTTTGTTTATAAATATAAATTATTATAAACATTAATAAATATAATTTGTTTTGTTATTTCGTTGTTTTAGAAGCATGGTGGCCAGGGGAGGTTCAGACAGGCTAGCCAACGTAACCCAGACAATATCCCGGCTCTTGGATGGCTATGACATCCGGCTGAGGCCAAACTTCGGAGGTAAAAAAACATTAACGTTTCCCTATGCATTCACTTAAAACTTAAAACTTTTATTACAAATTGGCTTGCCGAGTTTCATCTTTATCGACTTCCTTCTTACTATTATTTCCTTAGGTATCATAATAATTTGAAATATTATGCAGTACCATAGAATTTCCTGAGGATAACTTAAGTCAATGCACTTAAGATGAGTTTTAAAGTATTTTTTCACGTTGGAAAATTAGTTTGAGACAAATTAAAATCTTTAAAGCTAGGAAGTATAAAGATTGATTGTATTATTTAAAGTAATATTAATTAAAAAGTTTTTGTAATTATGAGAATAATTAATTTAAATTTGTTATAACTGTTTTTTCATGTCGACTCAACGACATGGTATTGAATTAAACATTTTAACACTGCAAAACGTCTCTGTGCTAATACTTTTATGTAAAAAAAAGTCTAACAGTATAATGTAATTAAATTTATTTATTTTCTATATGTTGCAGGAGATCCTCTCTACGTGGGAATGGATCTGACTATAGCAAGTTTCGACTCTATTAGCGAAGTCAATATGGTAGAGAATAATTAACTTACACGCCTATATAATCAAAATATAACCCTTTCAATATATTAACTAAAAAACGGGTTTATAAAATCTTGAGCCTATTTTATAGCTGTAAGAATTTTAAACGATTAAAATGCAAATGTGTAGCTTTGTAAAATGTTCAAATAGTTTGCAGCTTTAGAACCTTACAAGAGTTTGTTTTATTAGTTCAGTCTGAATTTAGTCACACATTCTTTCAGCCAGTTTCAACTTTGTAAATTCTAGCTTGATGTTTGTGCAGATACTTTTTTGCACTGGTCTATAAAGTTTTGAACATAAAGACAAACTTTTCTCCGTTTCAGAACCCTTGGGGAGTTTACAGTTTTATAAAGATTTAAACATGTATTTACTTTAGCGCGTTAAAGAGTTTAATACTTTATACAAATTGAATCTGTTCCCCGTTTTAAAGCTTAAGGGAGTTTTCAGCACTATGAAGATTGAAACTGTTCTCATTTTAGAGCTTTAGTAAGTGTGAAGTTTTCAACATTAAGTATATATAATACCATTAAATCTATATCTATATATATAAAATCCAAATACCACTCACTGACTGACTGACTCACTGACACATCTCGATATATCTGAAACCACTGGAGCTATGATCATGAAAATTCGTAGGTGTGTTCCTCTTACCTCCTAGGTGCGCGCTAAGAAATGTTTTTAAAATCCGCCATTTTGATTCAAGATGGCGGCCATTTATATAAAAAAATTCGATATCTCAAACGATATCTCCGGAACCAATTGCACTAGATCCTTGAAATTTAGAAGTTTGCTTCCTTTTATGAAATTAGTAACTTCTGAAAAATGGTTTACTAATTGGTCATGTTGATTCAAGATGGCGGCCATATATATCTAAAAGTCAATGCATGTGTGTATTTTCTTTATAAAAATCTACAGTTTGAGTCCGATCTACATGAAAATTTGCACACATGACCTTCCATGCAAGAGGAAAATCACTGTCTAAATGAATTTTAGAAATTTAAATTTTGGCATACAGGGGTATGGGGTACAAGTAATGAATAGGGGGTCAATCGAATGAAAACTCTTCATGAAGCATATCGCTGAAAAGCTCTTTAAGAGCACAGTAAGTATTGTTATGTACATTTTAATCATCTTTACATTTAGGTGGGGGGTAAATTTGGGTTATTTTCAAATTATCATAGGAAACACCTAAATATTTAATATTATAAAAAGAAATAAATATTGAACATTTATGTAGACTCTAGCCGCTCAAACATACGCTATATATAGAAGGCTTCAAACAGGCATTTTGCTATGATATTATATTTTGCTTTTAATATTACAAACGGGTGATCTTATTTTCTTTTGTAGGATTTCAATTATTTGTAACGCAATATTTGTTGATTCGCAGGATTATACGATCACAATGTACCTGAATCAGTATTGGAAGGATGAGCGATTAGCCTTTAGCACCAACGACGAAGTACTAACACTATCAGGAGACTTCGCCGAAAAAATATGGGTCCCCGATACTTTCTTTGCTAATGATAAGAACAGGTAAATCATTGACTTGACAATATAATATATACTTTTAATAAAATTATGTACCATAGCAATCAAGAAAACTTGACAGGTTAGGTTGTTCCAACTCTCCTGTTTGTATGTCCTTTTCATCATGCCAAGGATCATTCGGAAATCGTTTAAGACAGATTTTAAGCGCATGCACTTACTTCGTACTGTTATAAAATCACAGTCACGGTGTTGTAGCGCAAATTTTAGCACTTCCACTTTATTTTTTGCAGCACAAAAAAAACAGGCTAGCTCGGCGCTCCCTCTGGGTAGGGGCAGGTTGCCTCCCTGCCCCCCCCCCCCCTAAATCTGTTACAGCCTTGCATAATTGTGATGTTGGTAATTGATTGTTTTAGTTTCTTGCACGATGTGACTGAGCGGAACAAGCTGGTTCGACTGAACGGAGACGGTAGTATAACGTACGGCATGAGGTTCACTACAACTCTAGCCTGTATGATGGACTTACATTACTACCCTCTTGATTCCCAGAACTGCACTGTTGAAATAGAGAGTTGTAAGTCTTAACATTCAGTTTTCAAAATCAAATTAGGTAATCATCAAAGTAACTGTTGTACTTTTCCTTGAATCTTTTAAGATGATCTTTACCAGAACTAAAATTTCTGAGCTGAGATCGATCTATTTACTGTTATGTGATGTTTTCAGACGGGTACACAGTGTCGGACGTGGTGATGTACTGGAAAGACACTCCAGTCAGGGGAGTTGAAGTAGCTGAACTTCCACAGTTTACTATAATTGGTTTTGAAACCAATGACAGGTAACCCATTTATTTGTTTTTGGAAAAATAGCAGGTAGTTTAATAAATTAGGTTATAAAGGCGCGTCTACACAATCCAAGTTGACTTGGACCAGCGGTCATAGAATCCTTAAACGGAAAGATTTCCAACTCCCCTCTTTATCTACCTGTGTTAGACTACTAGCACTCCACGGGAAATTGGCGGTTAATATTGTAACTTAATCTTTTACATCATTCAAAAGATTTAAAGCTTCTTAATTCAAAGAAATAAATTAATAAATTAAATTGTCAATTTACTAGGTTCGAACCCGAGAACTTTCGCATTTTGAGCTATCGCACATCTCTTTCGGCCACCGAGGCTGTTTTTTTTTATATTGTTTATTTACAAAATAGTACAAATGTCAAAAGATCATAAGTAGTTTAATATTTTAACCACCATATTATCGTGCAGCGCTAGTGCTCTTACACCTCTAGAATACTGGTGTTGGATACCCCTGACTTGGACCAAGTGACTTTGATCAAACCCACTTGTTCAAAGTAAAAATGAATTTTTGATGCAGTGTTTACACGATCCAAGTATACTTGGTCCAAGTAACTTTGATCAAATCAACTTGGTCAAAGTAAAAATAAATTTTTGATGCAGTGTTTACACGATCCAAGTATACTTGGTCCAAGTAGGGGAACTTGTCAAAAAATCATTTAGATGCAAAGGAATAAAAACAAAAATTTATAAGGGAAATAAAAGCTGACAATAACCTTCTTATAAACAAATCCGTCACAACTCTCCACGTATTTTCTCATTTTTGACAGCTTTCTTTTCATAATCATATGGTTGACGCCATCCAAGTCTACTTAGATCTAATAACGAACAACTCAACTTGGATGTCCAAGTTGACTTTGATAACCTGTTCACACGATCCAAGTAGCGTCAAAATAGAGTCAAAACTGATTTGGTCCAAGTCAACTTGGATGTCCAAGTTGACTTTGATAACCTGTTTACACGATCCAAGTAGCGTCAAAATAGAGTCAAAACTGATTTGGTCCAAGTCAACTTGGATCGTGTAATGACTTAAGACACTAACTCTGGAGATCTTGAGCTTAGTCTGCACCATATTGCTCTCGGCAACAACGCCAGATTCGCCGATTTTATCCGAATACATGTTGTCTATCCACACAGCCGCCAGTGAACCAGTAACATTTTCAGCAATGAACGAATGAGGTAAACGTAAATTCGGTCAAACGGATCGGCGCGTTGCTACCTTTCTTAATTTATAAAAAATAAAAAAGACTATTTCGGGAAACAACACATTTAAATGTGTGTGAATAGCAAGGCCAAATTCCTGATGGGGAATATGCTACTGAATAGTAAATCCTCATTTCACAACTTTGTTTAGCTAAAAAATCCGATTCGAAGAGCTCTTTCGAATGATGCTTTGGAAATTGTTAAACAATGTACAATTTGGAGACCTGCTGCACCCCGTCAAATTAAGTTAACGATTTTCTTTTGATATCTAGTTGCTAGAAGCCGTTGGGTTCCCAATATTTTTTTCGTCTATAGCAATTGCACCACTCTCAAGGTGTCACTGTGTTAGCAGACGTAGGTCCACATTGAGTGGTGTTCCATTTCGAGTGGGAACTACATTAACACCAACGTTGTTTGATCTATACCACTGGGAAGCGGGGATGTTAATTCACGTGATAACATGTATCCGACGGTTATCATTCTGTCTATACTACGCTTTAGAATCGTTTCCATTTGTTTTTTTTAATTAAACATTCCTTATTGTAGTTTGACAATAACAAAATTGATCAATATTCCTTGCAGCTTAAGGAACTGATCAAGATTACAAGATTGTCATTATGCGTTGTTTTATCTCAATTATCTTGTTTAAAACATCCAACTTACTTATTAAGGAAGATTTTTACCCAATCATACAAAAATTCAACCTCCTTTTCATAAAATTGTTTTATTTCTACAGGAAAGAGACTCTGGCCACGGGAGTCTACCAAAGGTTATCACTGTCCTTCAAACTTCAGAGAAACATTGGTTATTTTGTCTTCCAGACCTACCTCCCTTCCATTCTTATAGTAATGCTGTCCTGGGTATCCTTCTGGATCAACCATGAGGCTACATCCGCCAGGGTAGCTTTGGGTAAGTTCAAAATAATTCATATTGTAACAATGTAGAGAGGATCAAATTATCTATACATGCATTTCCCATCCATATCACATGGGAGAACCATCGGGAAAGAGTTCTTTGTTTTAGATGATCAATATTACTATTTAGAAGTTTTCTACTTACATATGTATTTCTAATAGATATTTTCTTGTTTATTTACAGGCATAACAACTGTCCTAACCATGACTACCATTAGCACAGGTGTCCGTAGTTCCCTTCCAAGGATCTCGTATGTTAAAGCCATAGATATTTACCTCGTCATGTGTTTTGTCTTCGTATTCGCGGCACTTTTAGAGTACGCCGCTGTCAATTACACTTATTGGGGAGCAAGAGCTAAGAAAAAAAGTAAAAAGTCGAAAGATGCTGAAGACAATACCAGGAAACCAAGTATTGGAAGTAAGTTGTTATAATTGTCATACATTTGTAGTTTTGACGGAGATTTTGTGGTATTTAGGTTGGATAAGATCATGGTATTATTATTGTCTGATCACAAGTAAAATGGCTTGAAAATATTCTGATTTATCCTTAGATATGTGTTTTATTTCTTCTATTATGATGGCATAATATTTTATAATTGTCATTTTATACTTTTTCCTCCGAGTTTACCGAAGGTAACGGAAGCTGTGATGTGGTCGTTCGGAAGAGCGAAAAATTATTAGATCTCCGATTTCAAACATTCCAAGACAGAAATCAGTTTCAGACGTCAGGGAAGATTTTTTTTGTTTCGTGGGTGTCTGTCGGTCTGTCTCTCAATTTTTACGGATCAACATATATCATAAAAACTACTCGTCCGATTTTATTGACATTTGGATGGTAGGTTATAATTTGCCCATTGTTGGTCCCATCTAACTTCAACCATTTGGGCTCATTTGTTGCACTTATACATGCACACAAACGTACATTTATTTACACCTATATCTTGAAAAGTACTTATCTGATTTTTATGAAATTTTAATGGTTCGTGGAATGTAGCCCGCAGATAGCCCCAGCTTAATTTCAACTGTTGGCGCTCTTTAAATTTTGCTAAATTTATACTTTATTATGTACTTGCAAAAAATCAAAACAATATTGACATATTTAAAAAACGGGGGGGGGGATGTAATAAATTTGATAAAAAATAGGTTATATAAAAGCATAATATCTGACACAAGGAAGCTATGTGCCACACTAATGGGCAGAGTATTTTATTTCCCGTTGCCTGCAGTAAATAAATTATTGTAAATAATTTACATGAAATTTTACCATGAAATTCGGAGGATATGTCATAAATAGTCCATTGTTGATACCATATTAATTTTTTTTTTTTTTTTAAACCCACTGGTAATCGAAACAGATCAATATGTCACGTGACTATTCGTTCAATAATAGAACGCAAGGTGCTACACAAATTGACGGACAAATTGACAAATAGACAAATTGATTGACAAATTGATTGACAAATTGACTATTTTCCATCCGGATCAACATTAGACTATTAAAGAACGAAAGAACTCGGGGGATTTATAGGATGTCAGACATATCTCACGAGGGTAGATGAATTTATTTACAAGGGTTTTATCTTACACCGTTTACAAAGCGAGAAGCATATTTCATATATCAATTGCGTCTATGGGAATCAAGCCAGATATTTTGGTGTTGTATCACTGTGCAAAGCACCCATCACTATGACAGTAAAGTAAGCACCTAATATTACAGAGAGGGTAGAATACTCAATAGGAGAAACTTAACTACATGGACAATACCGTCTATGTATAATATCTACTCTGGCACATCAAGGAAGGTCTTATAGACGTGCTTAAGACATGTTTAAAAGAGTATGGCAAAATTTTTAGTTTTCCTTGACTCCATTAGGTAGAAGTAGATTGAAACCCATAACGAAAAAAATGTAGATACTTAAACGTTTACATAAATTATTTGTGAAGGTAAAAGCTTGTACATAATTCTATACTGGTGTTACAATCAGAATTGTTTTTTGTCAGCGCGGGGGAAAAAAATTGAAGTGGAAAGCCAATGAAAGCTCGAGATTTTGACGTCTCAAAGGTGGGCCAATGAAAAAACCAGGTCATCTAGGCAAACACAATTTGTCACTTATTTTTTCCCTTCATATATATTGACCGACTTGAGTGCCAAAAAACATGATACCATATGAATGTACTGTTATCCAATCTTAAAATTATTATCTTTAAATGCAATAACCCTTTTTCAGGTACAAAATTAGCAGCTGATGGATACACCGGTGGAAGCAGAGCTCCCGATGAGATTATAGAGCTGCAAGACATTAGACTTTCACCCATTCCTTCAATACGCAACAGGCATTCAAGGTAAATTATTAGGACAAACGTTGGGGTGTCTGTAAGCCCGTTACTATCATTCTTACTTTGGAGTCGGAGATCCGAGTTCCATTCCCGGCTCCAGCACGGTAGACGGAAAAAAATACCCACGGAAAAAATGCCCGCGGAAAAAATGCCCACGGAAAAAATGCCCACGGAAGAAAAGTCCAAAATAATTAACTGTAATTGTTTATGGTAGTTTTTAATTATGATTAGTTAATTTTTAACGCTAATAAATTTTAACTTATTTTTAAATAGAATAGCTATTAGGAGTATTGTATTTTTGAGTTATATAACTGTAAAAGTACTGGACATAAGATGCATTTTCTTTAAAATCGTAGGGTTTTTACCAGGTATGACTAATCACCATGAATGAATCCCTACAATATTATGTTATCATACTCTTCACAATATTGTAACAATAACAATATTGTACAAACATACACACTTGTTACATCATATGAATAGGTCAAATAGTCCTGTCGATTGTCATTCCTATGGGAAAGGATTCCTACTTCAGCAAAGTTCATGTGTTAATGTTTTTTTTTTTAGAAGTGTTAACTGTTTGGACATATTTACATTTTAATTGCCTTGGTTTTTATCTAACATATATGATATACCAAAATGATAATGTGTAATTATGAAACTAGCTGAAGTAAAATCTGGCGATGGCGATGAAAGATGTTGTTTAAGAAATCATTTACTTTCTTACTGTGAATAAATATCTATAACAACTACTCAAAATAGGAACGAAAATTATTTTATTTATTCATTTTTTTTTGTTAACAAAGAGTCCGCCTTACATTTATTATTTACAAT
>KZ652075.1:45347-59594 GCA_001010745.2 Gerris buenoi
CGCTCGATAGTGCATGTTGTGTGGGGCTGTGAAAGCAATATCAGCAAAGCTTTTCTAATTGCCGGGAAAAACAATTCGCTCTTTTTTAAAACCATAATTATGTGTGGCGCTTCCTCTTTCTCCTTCTATTCCTTCTAAATTGTAGATAGTTACACTGGATGAAGTACTTATATTCCATTGCTCCAATGAAAAATCTCTCATCTTCTAGGATGGTAATTCATCAATGAAAATGCTGGCGATTTTTCTACAGTACAGAATCCAAGAAGGAAATTATCAGAGCCCTTCTCCCAAATTCGTATGGATTTTCGGCTGGAGGATTGCTTCTATGCTTCTGTCGGCCAGGAATGCGAGTGGCAGTTATGTCTACATTTAAATGAGAAGCCATGTCACTTGCTTCTTTCAGTATGCCAGTCGTTACGTTCTTTGATGAAGTCGTAGCATGTCAAATCCCTATTTTATAAGATCCTTGGTAGTTTTACCACATCGCTTCTGTTCAGATAACCTTACGAGAAGATTATCCTTCAAATTCCTTTAAATTTGACATCAAAGCTGGGTTCATAGCAAGCGGATCGGCGCGAGTTTCTTATACACTAAGTTATTTTAATGCGAAGGGCTAGAATAATGTATAATTCAAACTGAGTTAAAAAAACTAGACTATAAAAAATTCTTATTCCTAATCTGGTTAGTTTCAGCTCTCTAGATTGTCGGCAAGTGGGCCAAATTTAGGTTATACGATTGGAGATAAACAAAACACAAATAAATAAATGAATTATCTAATTACAGATTATTCCATAGTCATCGGGAATATATAATCTGGGCCAGTTTCATGGGACTGAAACTTTGAGGACTGCAAGGTTTCGTTCAGATTTTGAAGCGATGCGATGGTTTGAAAATGATGGTTTGGAACCAATTTTTCTTAGCACTGCTAAGATGCTATAGATAAATTAGGTCGTGTAACGATCCACCTCAAAGCCTGGTTCAAAGTCACCGACCCTAAATCACCACACTAAATAAGATAAGCTAAAATTTGATTAATTATGAAGCTGTGGGGCCCATCTTTTCCCCCACCCTTTCTTTTTGTGTAAACAAAAACAAAACCCCGAAGTTTTCATACAGGTTCGAGCAGCAACGGCATAAAGTTGGTTCGGAACCAACTTTTCCCGCCGCAGCTATAGATTAATCAGGCCGCAAATAATCCGCAAGCTATTAATAATATCCAGCATTAATACTTAGAACATTATGATTTTACGTAAACCCAAATTCATTTTAGAGTACAGCATTTAATAAGGTTCTTGCAAATTACAAAAGATCACATTCACCGATGAAGGAAGACATTACAGTTTGAAGCAAACCTGCTATAATATAACATTGCTACAAATAGTTAAAAACTATATGTAGAAAAGTTTTCTTTTTATCTTTATCAATCCTAAATCGATAGGAAAATTTCTACTGTATAACCTCTAGTAGTAGTAGTAGTAGTCTAGTACTTCCTACTAGAACGGGTAGGACGAACCGCTTGTTCGAACCTTGCAATTAGGCCCTTTTTACGTCCCGTGGTAGAGAATTCCAGCCACTTCACACATCATACATTTGTACATTGTACCGCCGAAGCGAGTATGATGTGATCAATAGTGAGCCATATAAATCATAAATCAGAGCGTCACGCCGAGGAATCGAACCCCATCTCGTTCCGCTCATGATTCAGTGATGGCCGAGCAGACGTAGTAAGTAATTTAACCCACACGGCCACGCTGGCTCTCATATTTAACCTTTAAATCCAGCTATCTATGTTATATAGAATATCTCCGTTGTGTGATTTCGTAATTGTAGCAGTTGATGTATAACTTTACTTTGTATCAGGTTTTGCTGCCAAGCGTAAATTCGGCTTTACAATTTAATTTAAATATGTAATTTGCTCTATTATAGTTGAAATTAATAATTTTAATATCTGCAGTTAATAATTTTAATATTTGCTTCTATCAAAAGTAATTTGTAGGTATATATTATATGTTATTTGAAAATAAACGACAGTTAACATGACAGATCTCTCAAATTCTTTCTACTCTATAAAATGTCATACATTTGTTTATAAGTATAGATTTAAAAAAAAATTGTATATATAATGAAGTTGTATGTAAATTATGTAAATAATTTAGTATAAAACGATAAAAACCTCATTATCAGTTTTTTAAAAATGTATACTATAATTAATTTGGTAAACATTTTCTCTTTTTTTTTTTAATGCAATTGCTTTTTCAACCTGATTTTGTCCTTTCTTTTTATTTTTTTATATCTTTAATTGCTTAATAAAAGAAAATGAGTTAACTCATTATAATTTTTTACTGGAGGTTAGCAGTAAATTCAAGAATAATGTAATCTTATTTTATTTTATATAATTTTAGTTAATTTGATAAAATAAATCATATTTTTACTATTTTCTATAACAGTCAAAAAGTGCATAAATTCAATGAAATTTCTTATTAGTAGAAAAAATATGTGATAAATCTTGTTTATCTCCAGTAAGACGTCAAACAAGAAGTAAAATAACTGGACTGAATTACTTTTTTATGAAATGTAAATGAGTTTTCTTATTTACATCAGTGTAAATGTAAAGTGTAAATAAGAAAACTCAATTATCTTCATAATTACATCAAACAAGAAGTAAATAACTCAATTTCTTTTGTATTGATTATAATATGAGTTTACTTATGTACATCAGTGTAAAAAAAGTAAATGAGTAAACTCATTTATCCTCAGTATGATGTCAGACAAAAAGTGAATATGTAACTTACATCAATTACTTCTGTAAGAAATGTAAATTGGTTTGGTTTGTTTACATTTAAATTATATGTGAACGAATAAATTAATTTACTTTTGTATTCATACAAAAAATGAGTTAACTCATTAATGAATTATTCTTCTTTTTTTATTATTATAAATGACCAAATCATTAAAAAATATATATATATATTATTATCTGTTTTCAACAACAATTAAAAAAAAAAAAAAAGTACCTAAAAATATATTGTTAAAAAATTAAATGAAAATAAAAAATGTGTTATATTATTTGATTAACTCGATAAATAAAAAATCTATTTAATATATAAAATTAAATAAATAAATTACTATATTACCATAAACATCCTAGCATTTATCTTCTAATTAGATGGTATATTAATGTTATAAATAACAGAAAAAAAAATATAATTGAAAAAAAAAAATTAAAAAAAAGTGTTATTCAACCCGTTAAAAAATATATATTTACTGGTAGATAACATGTTATTTGAATGTGTAATTTACTTAAGCATTATGAAAAAACAAAATATATAAATATATTGTATAGAAAACAATAAAAGAATCTTTAAAAAGAAAATTAAATTTTAAATTTAAGATAAAGTTGATCTTTGAAGTTATTATTACTGTTTTTTTTTTTTAAATAAATGTTTTATAAATTTGTTGACGAAAAAAAAAATAAAGCAGAAACCTTTAAAAACAAACAAACAAAAATATAAGTATAAAAAGAATAAAGTTTCCTGCTCAAAGTATAAAATGTGTTTAAAAATAAATAAATAAATAGTTATATCATTCTGTATGTAAAAAAAAAAAATATAAGAACAATAAATATTTTATTTCACAGAGATTTTATTATCCTTGACCTGATCTAAAGTCTTTCAAAAAGAACTTTATCAAGGCAAAACCAAGGATCTTATATAAAGGGGATGGAGGGTTGCGGCAAAAAAGTGACCCCATGGAGATATGTAAAATATGATCTCAAATGGGACAAATTACCTTCCTCTTTGTTATAGGTCACCAAGAAACGTGCGGCAGGTTATCAACAATCAACTGATTGCGTTGTACTCTCCCTTGCGTTATATTCTCCCGTGCGTTGTATTTCTTATTTTGTGCTGTTTGTGATTGATATTTGGACTATATTTAGAAGTTTGTAGTGACTTGTTTTGCATTATTTATAATTAAGAGTTAATAATCAGTTTATAACCTGATTCAAAATTAACCAGAAGTTAAACTTGAAATTATCAAAGAAAGTAATTTGTCCCAGTCCAAAGGTCGTGGAGCATGCGCAGTATGAGTTTTTCCTCCAATTGCTCTTACCTCCATGGGGTCACTTTTTTGCATTAAACCCCTTCTTAACATTCCATCCCCTTTATATAAGATCCTTGGGCAAAACCGGATTTCAACTGCAAGCTGTTGTCATCAGCGCTGCGGAGAGATGCGGCGTCAGGTGAAACTATTATATACAGGACAAAGTTCTGAACTTGCTCTGGCATAGTGATACTCATTATATTGGGTTTATGGCGGGTTGAGGTAATCGCGAATCAAGTTTTATATTTATGCTGGACGTTATAGGGCCGAGAACAAAGAAAGAATGGGTGTTACTGTGTTACAATGTCTGTTCTTTAAGCATGACAAAATTAGCCATTAGCCATGTGTCACTTTTTAAGTAAAAGATAAGAAAACTCCATGGGTTTGCCCGTGCAAATTTCCAACAATGGACAAAATATAAGGCATATTTTGACGGATTTAAAAAATTCCTAATAATCGAACTACCTCCTTTGCATTGCTATATTCCGTATACAAATTGACAATTTTTGCTGCACCTGATACGCGTATTGCAGGGTTCTTATAACCAGGACTGGATTTAAAACTTGGACCCTGGCCTAGGGACGCAGCTTTAAAAAAAATAAATAAATAAAATATGTTTGTAAATGAGAGAAATGACAATGTAATTTTTTTGGATAAAGTTGATTGCTGCAGGAACTTTTTAATTTCTTCAGTGCCTCAACACAAAGATGAGTTTCCGATCCTAAAGAAAAAGTGTCCTTTACAACTATAACTATCCAATCTATCCAAGACTCGATGGTCATTTCATCACGATGCTGGCTGAGTTGTTAATGAAAACAGAGAAGGAACTTTGAAAAGTTTGAATCAAATGGCTAATAACAGTAATTAAACTATATCAACAATAATAATTAAAGTCAATGCTTCAGTTGAGATCCCTTGAGAATGAATTCATGGCGATTTTATGACAGAAGTATAAAACAAAGAGCTAGGGAAGATTTATTTACAACCGGATACAAATTGACAATTTTGGTTGTGTCTGATACACGAAATACGGGCAAGATCCTATAAAGATAAATAAATTACGGGGGGATTTGATAGGACTTGGGGACTCAGAATCACTGCACAGGAGGTTGTTCGATTATCACAAAATTTTATAAAATTCCCTTAAATTTAGGATTTTTTTTAGATTTTGTTATCTTTACAAGATGTGAGAACATTAGTGTGAGCACTTGCAAATTTATATAGTAGATATTTTATATTCCAAAGTCAAGAGATAAAAATCTTTTATATAATCGAGTAGTGTCCCGACGGGCGACGGCGACGGGTGACGACTCACCTCTAAATTATTTATAACGTTAAAAATTGATTAGCCATAAGCTGGGATTGAACCAGTGACCTCCTGTGCGTCAGGCAAAAACGCTACCATTGGGCCACGCCATTGTTATGAAACTCCATGCATTAAACTTATTATTTAAACTTATTATTCTGCCCGTTGCCACGGGCATAACGGCTAGTATAAATATATTTCAGCTCCCTAACACGTTTGGATTATTTGAGGTTATTAATGGACTGGAAGCCTCGGATATCACCTAAGATAACGAAATGGAAGCCTCGGAATCGAAACTAAGATAACGAAATTCTCCTCTTTAAGGTCTAAACTGAATTATTTTGAAATGAGACGGTTTAAAAACGAAATAATTCTATTTATGTTTAAAGAATAATCAAATCAATACAGTCTTATTTTAAAATAATGCAGTATTGTTTATAAAAAATAACAAAAAGAGTTCTAACTGATAGCTTTAGAATGCATTTTTTTTTTTGAGTTAATACAGTTTTGTACAGACAAAAACACGCTTCTTGTCCAGTATCTTGTTATAAACATAAACAGATAATTGTCAGTCTTGTAACCCAAACCCAGCGACTTATGAGATAAGACAGTATTACACTATGCTCTCTACCGGTGTTTAATAAAGATAGCAATGTGACGATTATACCATCAGAATCAGCGCGAAATTTTGAGTAAAACCATATGAAAAACTCATTTTCGACATTTTTTGAGTTATGTCAGTCTTGTTCCGGAGCAGCGATACCTATTTAAAAAATAGCCAATAGAAACTAATAAATATGTATAGTATAGTAATTGATACAAATACAGTAAAACTTTCCTTAGCTGGAAGGCCTCGGTTTCAGAAAAAAAATTCCACCTTCGCAGGTTTCCAGCTTAGGCAGTTTTCCTGTCATGCAGGTTTTGCATACCTATGGTATGCTTGTAATTATGTTGTACATATGTTAATTTAACTTCATAATTGATATTAACATGTATATTCATTTATTTATTATTTAATTTAATTAAATTGTATAATAATTAATACGTCCATATACATACATCTATAACTTTGTTCTAAAACCACCTTTAAGTTTAACATAAAGTTGATAAAAAATTTAATTAGACGGAAAAGAGTTCATTTCTCAGGAATATAATAATAAATAAAAACATAAAGAGCTATTATTCTTTTATATTAATGTGTAGTTAAATAAATCACTGCAGGACGAGGACACAAAAGTCACTTGCTCAAAAAGAATACACTGAAGCTGAGAGAATGGTAAAGAGGAGTGCACGGAGAGACAAAAGGAAATGGGTAGAAGAGCTGGCAGAAGCAGCGAAAGAGGCAGCTCGCAAAGGGGACTTAAAAGAACTAGGTATATAATATCACCAAGAAGCTCACCAATAAGAAGTTCAACCGAACAAAGCCTGTAAGGAATAGAGATGGACAGATGTTAAGAACATTGGAGGAACAGCTTAGAAGGTGAGAGGATCATTTTGGAGGAGTGTTGGATCGAGGAAAAATTCCACAAGGGTGGGTGGCTAACACTCAGGTGGATGCGGAACCGGACCAAGGTATTAATCAACAGTGTCCTACACTAGAAGAAATTGGAGAAGTACTAAGGAGTATCAAGAATGGGAAAGCTCCTGGTGTTAATAATTTAGCCCCAGATTTGCTTAAAGCTGACATACAAACTACAGTACAAATGCTGCACCCACAATTTTGTGAAATGTGGAAAAAGAGAAATGGAAAAATGTGGTCAATGGAAGAAGAGAGTTATAAGTGAAGCTTCCCAAGAAAGGCGATATCTCTGATATATCTGTGATAACTGTAGGAGAATTTGGCTCTCAGTTTTTCATTGAATTAAATTAGTATTCCTAAACTTAATCAGTCCAAAAGTCTTCTGGGCCCGGAATTTTTTGGCAATGGAATTAAATGCCTTGAATTGAATTAGGATATGTTAACTAGACTGTCCCGATTGAAAGCTAGACCCGGATTTTTGGCTATGTTATTAAGTGCAATGAAGTGAATTAGGATTAGGAGAGCAATAAATCGTCCTGATTGCTGGTGTGCCCAGATTTTGTTGATTGAAATAAATGCATCAAAATTAAGATGCATTCAATATTAGGCCCGATTGATGGCTCAGCCTGGGTGCTAAGCACGTTATATTAAATGAAGCCCGAGTCAACTTGGGCTTAAATTGAATTAAATTAAGATATGCAATGCATGCTTGACTTTCCTAAATTGGAAAAAGATAGAATAAGGGATTGTGAATTTCATTAGCAAATTATTGTTTTCGGCCAGGGTTGTGTTTAGAATTTTTTCCCTTCGTTTTCAAAATTTTTTGTTTTTATATGATTTAAAGTATCAATTTAGCAAAATTTAAAGAGCGCTGACAGCTAAAATTAATCTTAAACGATCTGTGAGTTCCTTTCGATCAGCCAAATTTCATAAAAATCAGATGAGTACTTTTGAAATTATAGGTGTAAATAAATGTATGTGTGTGCACATGTAGAAGAGCGACAAATGGGTGCAGAAGGTTGGAACTTACCAGCAATTAACAATGGGCTAATTATGCTATGATTATCTGCTATCCAAATTTAATTAAAGTCGAACGAGTGCGGGTAGTTTTTAAGATATGTTCGCAAAAAATGAGCGAGAGACAGGTTGGCAGACACACGGGACCAACAAATTTCTCTGATAACTGGAACGGATTTCTATCTTGGAATGATTGAAATCGGAGACATATTAGTTCTTTAGAACGATCTCATGGTATCAAATTTTGACAGATTTAAAAAACTGGGGAAAATTAAATAAGTTTGACAATAATAGGCTATAAAATCGCTAAAACCATGAGATCCACAATGATTGGCACACTATTTTCTTAGGTGACATTGTTTTGTACGAGTATTGATTACAACAAGTAATCTCAATACATTGAGGTCTGAATTTTTTTTAAGTTTTACAGCCTCTATGTAATTTTTTTTTAGTTGTAATCTCATAGAAATTTAATATTATTAAATATGATGTTAGACATTGAAATTAGAGTGTTAAAGGGGGAGAATTGCAATTTATTATAAATTATGGGGTATACTAAACCCGCATATATAGTCACTCAAGGTTAGGTCCCCCCCAAAAAAAAATTTCTGCGTACGCTACTGGGATTATTGAAAACGTGTCATTTTATTAAATAGGTTAAACACAGGAAAATGTGTCAGTTAATTCTCGAAATAGCACAATAGCTGATATTTAATTCAGAAACTTGATTTTTTCCGAGAAATCAACTTTCATCACCTTACTGAAATTACTTAGTTGATTCAAAATGTTTGCGCAAACATTTGGGCCGTGTGTGGGGCTTTTTGATGTTTGCGCAAACATGATTTTTGAATTGTATANATACATACACGAAAAAAGTTAAGGCCGGATTCGGTTTTCGGGATGTATAAAACGAAAAAGTATCCAAAAGATTTTCAATTCTGACCAATGCACAGACAAAACTTTAATTTTATATATATAGATTATTATATACGCATTTTAAAGTTCTGTTAAATTACGCAGTGTTGAGATCGATCGAGTTCAAAAAAATTAACTACAAAGGTCTACGTTTAGATTTAACATTTTAAGGAAGAAACTTTAAATGTCAGAAAGAGAAGGAAGAAGAAGATGAATAGTCAACAAAGAGCCGGAAAAACTTAAGATAAAGGTTTTTCTTTATCTTTCCTTGCAGACTAGAAGCATTTACAAATTATTGTTTTTGTGTATTACGTGGCTAGTTGCTAAACAAAACGTTTCTTTATCGAGGAATGGAATAAATTCATATTATCAAGCTTATTTCGGTTTTTAGTCTTAAAGAAGTTTCACTCTGAAAATGAGTCATTATGCGTTGATCACTTTATTGTTGTATGTTTTCGCCACGATATTTCTATCTATTATTATAGTAAGTATCGAAACTTATAAACATTAATACTTTACTAATATTATGATTAGATTAACTAAGCTTATATAGTATACGAACACAGAGATTAATGTCTGGTGCTTTACATTCTTGTACGACCGTGTCAGTTCTATTTTATCAGACAACTTGTTGACAAACACATAGGTCTGAAGTCATGAAAAAGGACATGATAAATAAATTATTATAAAGAACTAGTTCTGAAGCATTGATCTCTGGTTTGCCCTACTTAGGTTTATTATGGCCGTCCTTATTTGTTATAAAGTAAAACATCGGGCTAAGTGAATTGTACGGTGCAATCGAATTTTGTACTTCGATTTGGACCTCGGTAAAGTCGGATTGTACGTGCCCCACTTTGAGGTTAGGTGATAAAATCCCGTACGTTAAATTAAAAACCTTAATTTTGTGTACCCTTGAATTTTCATTCAATATCCGCTCATTTTCTGAAAAAAAAACAACCCTCCTGTATATGAACCAGGTAGAGGTAAAACTCGGAAAAAAAAATTCTGGGGCACGTACAATCCGACTTAGCCTGGACCTCTACTGGGTCTATATGTAGCAGGGTTGATTTTCTTCAGAAAATGAGCAGAACTGTGCGAAGAGTGGCTGTTTGAAATTCTCAATGAACGGCCGCTGAATTCTACAATTCAGATTTACCAAACATTGTTATTTATAAATTGTAAGATATCTGAATAAGTGTATTTATCATTACTTAGAAGTTGTTGCATTACCTATTATCTATTTTGTTTTTTACTTTGTCGACCTGATAATGTGAACTCATTTGGTAAATCTACAGACAAGTAAACGTTTAGGGAAGTTCCTAGACCAGTATCCGAACTGTCTACACGGTGTCCCGTTTGTCTAATAATCTACGTCTCCTCCGTCATCCACATGCGTTGCCCGGCTGAGGTATTGATCATGCTTGCTCTAGAAAAGGTTTCACCTAGCTGAAACTAGCCTAGACCGAGTGCGAGAGCAAATTGACATGACAGGTGTCTTGTCTACACGAGGAAAACAAACACCGAGAGTGCAACTAGCTAGACCGGAGTGGGTAGGAGTGGGGGTGGTCTAGCGTCCACTCTCGGTGGTGTCTCCACTGCGACACTCAATCTAGACACCCAATCTAGCAAAAAAAGTGTCGCCATGTATTTCGGCCTTAATAATTCAAATCTATAAATCATGCCAAGTGATTCTCGACAGTACGTTTTACTTTAGAATGGCCATGGTATGTAAAGATTATAATATCTTAGTTTAATTAACTATTACGACAATGGAATTTTTAAACATTAAAGTAATTTCGGGTGGGTAACTCAGTAAACGAGTGCTTTTGGAAAACATGCATTATCTCTATCTCTTATCTATTTTATTTTATATCTCTAATTTATTTTTTTCTTTTTTGTAGATATGCCTGATTCTTTATGTGACTTCCGATCCGTACCCGACGGTAATTCGCAGCAAGAAAGAACAAGTGTTTAAGACTGGAAAGGATGATGAGACGGAGCCGTTCCCTTCTGTAGATGATCCGTGCTCTGTGAACTTGAGTATCGTTGTACCAGCTTACAATGAGCAAAAGAGATGTAAGTATATTCGTATATTCTTTAACGTTATTATCTATTTTATATAATTTTTAGTTCGATTTCGTTATGGAAGCTTTATCATAATTCACATTGAAGCTAACAACCTCAATTTTATCTCTGGGACAAATTTATCTTTTAAAGAAGCAGCGTTTAAATATTAAGATTATTTATATACAAGAACTCAAAACAAGGATAAAAACAAAGCTTATTGATATAAAATTAAAAATTCAGTAAACATTGTAAAGAAATGTGAAGGATTCTAGTTCAGAGCTTTTTATGCTCTCAGTATCAGCTTGTCATTAAGGTGCGTTTACACCTGACATTTATGTCAGACAGAAATCTCAGTAGTGTAAACACCGAAAAATTGATCTCTGAGATTTATGTTTCTACTCTCAGCTATAAGTGTCGACACTTCTATAACAACAGATGTAAACACCGATTATTATATTTTTTCGTACATTTATTGCAAATTTAAGCATTGAGAGAAGTGTCAGACATATATCTCCGACATAAATCTCAAGCTATTTCTCTCAGATGAAAATACTTAAAGCAATTTCTGTCTGACACTTGACATTTATTGCCGGAGAGAAGCGTCAGGTGTAAACGCACCTTAAGATAGACATACATCCAGACAATTAATAACATTGTGTCTACTATCTATGCTAAATTCATCTTGAAACAGAGCATACGAAAGCGACAGTTGAGANATTTCAAATTGCATAGGAACCTATTGGAGGGGACATTTTTCAGTGTGTAGTTTGATCGGCATAACACAAAGACTCAGGGGGGAGAGTGTGATTGTGTTCAAACGCAATTCCAAGACAGCCTAGATGAAGGAATAACTCCTACAATTCTGAGAATAATTCCAGTTAAACATATTATATACAAGTAAAAAGAGGGGACCCTTTTCCAAGATTTGATTTGTTTACATCCTTCTGTATTACTCAGATAAATACAAGTCTTAATTATTACATGTCTTTTTCTTTTTTTTTTTACCATCAATATTTCATAATCCCGATTTATTGAACTACTCGATATATTATATTTTTCCTGAAAATACGATATATCGGGATTCTACTCTATATATTATTAGAAGTGGTGTGTGTTTTGAATCACTTAATCAGGTTCAAAAGCACAAACCTAAACAACAGACTTCATTCGTAGACCTTTAGTTGTTTAAGATGATGATCAGGGTGGTTGCAAACACTTTAACTGAGCCTAGACCAGTTAGTTTAGTTAGTAGATAACTATAATGTTACCCCTCTATTGCGCTTAACATAAAAATTGAAACCGCCATGCTTTACTTCACCGTGGTCTGTAATTTTGTACCATTACTGTCTTCTTTCATCTTAAATGTTGTGAATTTATTATTTGCTGCTACCCAAAAACTTGAAAAGGTAAAAATAATAACGTTTTGGTTGCATGAGTTCTCGTAATACCTCCACACTAACCAAATCAGTTTATGTTTATAGCCTGGTTGACCGCTTCTTCAATCTGACCAACAAGAATAATTGAAGCTACGATGACTTTAAAACAAACGTAAGAAAATAATTTTTCTAAAAGAAAAATTAATTACCTTGTAATGAAATTAAAATAAATTTCAAGATTTGGTAATGATGTGTACTAAAAAATAATGTAACTCCATTAATTATTACATGTCTTTTTCTTCTTTTTTTATCTCTTCTATTTACTGGAGAGATAATATTCCTTAGTCTAAATAGCTTTTAGACAAAGTAATATCAACTATGAGGTGAAGCTAACAGTAGGGGCTCCGTACACTCCAGTTCTGCCAAATTACCAAAATCAAATGAAATAAGATCTGTTATAAAAATAGATAAAAACTTGAATAACTCTAGAGCTAAATTCCTTGCTGGCGTCTAGTTTTATTGAATGCACTGATATCTGCACTTTTTTCCATTGTTACGTTATTAAAAAGATTTTTTTTTCTGAATATTCATTATACCTGCATGTAATTCAGTGTCTGTAATTTTTAATTTAATTTTAATGTTTATCATTTTAAAAAGTTTCATTTTGCCAATAACATTATTAATATTTTCCTGATTATAATATAATCAGGATTTAATAACTATGTAATATAATATGTCGACTGCAAATTATAATGTAATTTGTTTTTATACATTTACAGTGCCGCCAATGCTTGACGAATGTCTTTCTTTTCTGGAAGATCGTCAAAAGAACACCAAGGAGTTTACTTACGAAGTGATTATAGTTAGCGATGGAAGCTATGATCAAACAGTGAGTGTTGGTCTAGATTATACTCAGAGGTACGGGTCTGATAAGGTCAGGGTGTTGGAACTTCAGCCAAACAGAGGCAAAGGAGGAGCAGTCCAAGTTGTAAGTACTCATTTCTTCTTTATTACTAAAGATCAAAAGTAGGCTTTCAAATACAGTAGAATCCCGGTATTTCGTATCCCGTTATATCATATATTTCTGTCTGACACTTGACATTTATTGCCGGAGAGAAGCGTCAGGTGTAAACGCACCTTAAGATAGACATACATCCAGACAATTAATAACATTGTGTCTACTATCTATGCTAAATTCATCTTGAAACAGAGCATACGAAAGCGACAGTTGAGACACTTTTCTGTAGAATACAATAAATAAAAAAGAATTAATTCACTTGTGAAATACTGTGTTCTGCAGAGGGGAGAACCAACTTTTGTTGATAGAAGAAATTAACTTTAATGGCCTCTTGAAGATCTATATTATGCAATATTATGAAAGAAACCCTTCTTTTAAAAGTCTTGCAATCTAACTTCCTGGCACTCATTGTTATTGCACAATATTGAATAATAATATAATAAAGAAAAAGAGAAAATTACATTTAAACTTTGAAATTATTAGAGATGACCTGTTCTTTGAGATTTTTTAAATTTAAAGTGTGTCAATGATGATCTGGTAGAATGGATTTGAATAAATTCTGTACTTAATATTTGTTATTCACAGCTCCTTCCTCAACTTAAAAGTTGCTCAACATTGCTTCCAAATCTCATTGAAAATCCAAATAAAGAAAAAAATATGTAAAGAAGTATACATATATACATAGTGTTCCATGTAACATAAAAAAAAAATATGTAAAGAAGTATACATATATACATAGTGTTCCATGTAACATACAAAAAAATATATAAAGAAGTATACATATATACATAGTGTTCCATGTAACATACAAAAAAAAATGTAAAGAAGTATACATATATACATAGTGTTCCATGTAACATACAAAAAAATATGTAAAGAAGTATACATATATACATAGTGTTCCATGTAACATACAAAAAAATATGTA
>KZ652075.1:65933-76026 GCA_001010745.2 Gerris buenoi
TAATTTAAATTAGATTGAATATATTTATGACTATAAATATAAATATATTTATGACTATAAATATAAATATATTTGTGACTATAAATATAAATATATTTGTGACTATAAATATAAATATATTTATGACTATAAATATAGTCAATATTTTTATGGATTGTGAAGGAAAAGTTATTGTTTAACAATAAGAGGTTGGTGACAATCAAAAGTACCATCTCTTTCATGCTTAAAGTTTAAACAAAAGCTCAAAATTTTAAATATTTAAATAAATTTAAACAGATAATTACATTAGATAATTTACATGGAGAATTTATAAAAAAAAAGGAAGCGTACTGAAAGGTCACTGTGATATATGTTTGATTAAGCCAAACATTTTAGTCACATAATTTTAATTTTTTATTATTATTATTATTTTTAACTTTTATCTTTGAATATTGAATCCTTAACTTTTGCGTATTTAATGACTTATCGTTCATGATTTTTTTGGGACTGTAAAATAGCAAAAGTTAAAAATTGACTGTAATTAATGAAAGAAAAGTGAATGTCATAGAATTATTTTAAATTACAATGGAGTGTTGAAAAAGTCGTACATAAGCTTAGGTAGATAAATATATATATATTGATCCATTTCTGAGATAGATTTTAAATAAAATTATAAAGTTAGGTCTCAGTTTTTAGTTTTTATGTTAAGATGTAGATTTAAGAGTGTTCATTAATTTGCAGTAAAAACTCTGTATTTGTGGTAAATTGCTTAATTGCCGTAGAAAATTGGTAATCTTATTTATGGGACACATCGTGTGACATTTATTATTAAAAAAAACTACAACTGTTTCTATTCTAAAACAATTTAATGTACATTTTATTTTATATTGTTTTACTGTCAATTATTTATTTGTTAATACATTTATTTATTTATTACGAAAATAATTATAATTGTTTTGAATATTGATTGAATTTTATTTTTTAAAAAAAGTTAATAAATTACTTAAAAGCGTATAAAAAGGAGTTTGTTGTTGTTTTTGTTCATCACTTATTTGTTTAGTATTATTAATTTACATTATATATATATAATCTTTAGTTATGATTAAGGATAGATTATATCAATTTCGAGTGCTAATTTGTTGGACACGATTAATTAATGTACATATTTAAATTGTACATCATATTTATAATACGAAAAAGTAAAACAATAAAAATCAGTGATGATATTACTAATAAAAGTTTGTTTTCCACTTATAAAAAGTCCTTCAGGGATGAAGAAGAAACTTTATCCCTATAATATCTCAAAGTTGCCAAATTTGTAGTTATGAGATCTCACTGTCTCACTATCAATATAGGTGTCACTATTATATCAATAGAGAGAATAAGGTTTCAGTGTGTCTGTGAGTTGTAAATCTCTCTCTCCCATGACCCAACTCTTTATTATTCATCTAGGTTCAACTGAGATAGAAGCAAAAGATCATATTAATAGATATGTATCATGGTTGAGGTGTCAGTCCTGTAAAATGATCAGGTGCTATTATTGATCAACACAAAATCAACAATGATTGACCTAAAGAGAAAGCGAGATAGACGGAGAAATAAAAAGGAGCAAGGACTCCTTGTCCACCATTTGACTCCTGGTGTTGTACCATTTGACTCCTGGTGTTGTACCATTTGACTCCTGGTGTTGTACCATTTGACTCCTGGTGTTTTACCATTTGACTCCTGGTGTTTTACCATTTGACTCATGGTGTTTTACCATTTGACTCCTGGTGTTTTACCATTTGACTCATGGTGTTTTACCATTTGACTCATGGTGTTTTACCATTTGACTCATGGTATTTTACCATTTGACTCCTGGTGTTTTACCATTTGACTCCTGGTGTTTTACCATTTGACTCCTGGTGTTTTACCATTTGACTCCTGGTGTTTTACCAATTGACTCCTGGTTGTTTTACCATTTGACTCCTGGTGTTTTACCATTTGACTCATGGTGTTTTACCATTTGACTCCTGGTGTTTTACCATTTGACTCCTGGTGTTTTACCATTTGACTCATGGTGTTTTACCACTTGACTCCTGGTGTTTTACCATTTGAGCTATGACAGTCGAGTAAAGCTCTTACTCAAAACACAATTTGCCCAAATAGTTTCCCACAATTAGGTACATTGATTCCATCCTCTTTATTATTTCCACTGAAGTAGAAGTCGTCATAATAAAATGGGGAGGACAAGTAGCTTGTTTGAAACTAGCAATTAGTTTACTTATTTGGGCCCTGTTTACTAACCCATATTTGAGTTCAGCTTCACACTTAAATGTACTGCTAAAACAAATATGGTGTGATTAATAGTGGCCCATTTAAATCAAAGTGTAAAGGCATGGGATCTAGAGTACAATTCAGGAAAGAAGACGTGCGTTGACAGCGTGGGGCAAATTGGGGGGAAAGCCAGTGAGAGCTCGAGATTTTGGTGGGCAATAGGTTGAGCCAACTAGGCAAAAATAAAAATCTCTAGTGGAGGGGTGTGGCCCTCGGGATAACCGTTTAAAACAGACCTAGTGGCTTTATTTTTACCCTCACATAGGTTGGCCAATCTGAGTGTCATCTGATTCCCCGCATTGTCACCGCACGTCTTCTTTCCTGAATTGTACTGTAATCTATGACCACATTGATTCATAGATGACCGACCAGATGTGACTGCAGATTTTAGCAGCACGGCTACTCTGATTTTTAAAACAAACAAACAAAGCTTATTATTAATAGTAAATATTATTATAATTTTTTTTTTTTTTATTGAATTGAAATGTCTGTACTTATCATATTTCAAAATACTTCTGTCAAAGAAGTCTGTCTTCTAATCAAAGATTTTATTCCAATAAACAATTTATTGTCTTCTAATCAAAGACTTATTTTTACGTATATTTAAAAATAATGATAATAATTTATTTTAGAATTAAAGGTATGAAAGTTAAAGTATAATATTTAAGCCAATAATATTATTAAAGTGGAAAGGAGAAATACAAATAAAAATTCCCTCCGACAGTGGAAATTACACGAATCTCTGTGCCAAAATGATACAGAGGAGGAGGTATAAATGGCAAACAACAAATGGCAAGTGAGGTCATTTTTTATCTTTCTCCCCTCTTTAATAGTAATAAAAATAATGATTTGAATCTTTAGGCATGGATTGCCATAAATTTCAACTTAATATTTAAGGTTTATGCAGGGTTGAATAAAAGAAATGATGTAATAAATGTTTTATTTTTTAAAAAAGAAAAATATCCCTTAAATTAGAGAGTATAATTTTGAATAAAAAAAAAAGAATTGAATTAATTTTTCCTATTTATAATTTTTATAATAAATAAACTTTAAGCACAACTTATTATTTAGCTTTAACAAATGAAGTTAAGTGAGAATGAATATATTTTAATGTTCTTAAGTACTTTGGGACAACTAAATAATTGTAACATAAATAAAAAAAATAGAATATTACAAAAATTATATAACATATGTGTTTTTAAAATTATATTATATGTATGTAATAACAACAATAAAAAAAAATTAATTGTATCTAATAAAAATCTTTACTTAGAAATTTAACATTTCTGTTTCAATTCAAAGTTTTTAATCTTTTAATTTTTTTTTTAATTTAAAATTTGTGACTGAAAGAGAACTAGAGTGAGTGTTGTTTAGAGGTGTTGTAATGGCAAAGAAATAGTAAAGACAGGATCACCGTCGCTCAAAACTATAAACTTAAATATAGGGACTTACTTGAAATTACATTAAAAACTAGTAACAAGTGAAAAATATAGAACATTTTAACTAAAACAGGTTGTTCTTTAAGATCTTTCACTTTCTCTTTGTTAAAAATCTGACAATAGCTCACATCTTTACTTTAGCACGAGGGGTCTTCGACCTTTTTGGTTGAAGGGCTAGAGCTAGATAGAATGGCGTAAAACAAGCCAGATGAACAAGCACTCTCCATTTCAACCAAAAAAAAAACCTTACAAAAAGAATTCTTGATCATTTTTGATGGTTGAAATGACATTTGATTGTAGAAAACTTTTATAACTTAGCATTGTTTAAGTTCATTTATTTGTGGCACGGCGGGCCTGATAAAAACATCTCCCTAGGAAGGAGACCCTTGCTCTAACATGAAGAGTAAGATGGAGATCTATATTAAGATGGCAGTATGATGTCATTGAAGACCTGAGGAGGATTTCTGGATCTGGAAACAAAAGATTATTGAAGAGGCTTTGTTGAGGATGGCACATGCACCCGCAATGAAAGTACGTCCGTTATGAGTTATTTTAACAATTCTATGGCGTTAGTTTCCACTGCCAGAGTGTAATAAACCTAATTCTTCTAGAGAATACTATGTCAGAGATTTTGTGAATGCTGTCAGTGGCTATATAAAATGAACATCTAATATTTGCTGGTGGAAAACCAGAAGAGACAGAGTGAGAAATCAGGTAATCAGAATGGAAGCACACTTATAGCTCTGGCAGTCAATACAGACTGTGGTGGTTTGGACATGTCCAATGAATGTGAGAGGAGTGTTTTTTGGACAAGCTCTAGAGGTATGGGTTGATGGCTGATGCCTTAAGCCGGGTTTACACGGGTAGAGTAAACAGGCGAGTAGAGTAACTCTACCCGTAGAAACCCGAAAAAACGCTCCGTAGAGTAGAGTGGCGAGTAGAGTAGCTAGTAAAATTGGTAGAGTGAGAAGTAGAGTGCACTCTACTTGCTACTCTACCCGTGTAAACCAGGCTTTAGAGTAATAAGAAGAGTTACTTGGAAGGAGAACCTCTCTAACATATCCAGTGAAAAAGGAATCACCTAGTCTTAAGCTGTGACTAAAGCACAGGACAGAAGTGAATGGAAATATTTGTGTAACTCTACACGCATGAGGGAGAAGAGAACTCCAATAAGGTCTAAGGTAAATGACTCTCATCATAAGCAACGCCTTGAGAATGAATCCTTTGAGAAGAGAATTGTTGAGAGAAGAATTGTCTAAACATCTGGAGCGTGATGATTTTCATACAACATACTAACAGGATTTTAAAGATGTTAAATCAGTGGTGAGTTTTCCTCATAAAATCATTTTTTGTATAATATATTTTTTGGAACGAAGTTCCNATTTAAAATTTCGATGTTGAATCCAATATGGCGGCAACCAATATGACCGTAAAAATTATTACCCATCAAAAAAGTAGCTTTGTGTTAATGATAAAGATACCCGCAAACCGGAACTTAATATCTCAATTATAACTGGAGATATTAAGCCGTTTCTGTACTTAGATCCCCTTTAGATTGCTGTATGGTACGTATTTTTCTGATATTTACAATCATTTTTCTAACTTCCATCGGTTATTACTCAAAATATGGCCAAATAAATGGGTAAAGTCATGAATACTTTTTGAAAGGTAAGTAAATGAGGAAGTTTTCCAGAAAGTGTACTCAATGCACCTACACTGGTTAGTAAGTTTTGCCACCACCAAAAAAATAAAATAAATAAAAAATGTTCAATAATTTCGATAAAAATGAGTACTAAGCAAATTCTAATCTGAATTAAAGGAATGAAGATTACTTTTCTTTTAGGAAATTTTCTAAGCTTTCCAACGATAATAATATCATTATTCTAGCATTCATATTTTAGGAGCAACAATTTGATTTTTGAGGCAAGGACGACACCCCACGAAAATTCTGTAATATTGACCTAGTGGGAGAACGGTCAAGAATTGACCTATGGTATACATGGTGATTTTTGTTCCGTATGAGGTGTACTATCGCCCTATATCTTTTCCAAACTTTATCGCCAGTCACCCTGTATATCAAATATAAAAATGTTGAAGTATAAAAAGTGAAGATAAAAAATCTAAAATAAAGAATGAAATGTGATGAGTAAGGGTTATGATGAGAAATATGTTTGCAAAAAATAATCTGGCAAAAAAAGGCAACACTGTCTATAAACAGAACAGCTGGTTTACTTGATATTGTAAAACCTTTTATACATGTTGACAAACACTCAATTATTTTCAATTTATTTACAGATTAAAAACTGACTGTAGGAAAAATGTAATGTGCAACTCGAGCTTAAAGTGTCTTTGCTGCACTTGAGAAACCTTTCCGCCCCGCCTTCGGCTCAGGACTAAATATTTCTCTCGAGTGCAGCAAAGTGCCACTTTCCGCACTAGTTGCACAAATAACTATTTCCATCCTAAACACATGACTTTTCTTTATTAATAAAAAAAGAAAAAAAGAATTCATTAAAACCTACAACTAAAGAAAATTTAATTAATGGCAATCCTATGTTTCTATTGCAGCGTGGAACCCCGTGCACCGTACCACCAGCACTAGGCCTTGCACCACAACTGTATATAGTATATCCTTAATATTGATGGAGTTAACTTTCACCTAGAGATAGGTGGAGGTTCGAGTTTGGTGGATGCGCCTAAAAACCCCAGCCACTACCACCAGCCAACCTCTCGCTTCCTGCAGTGTGATCTTAGCTTTAGGAATTCAAGTCCATATTCAATTTTAGGTTTCTGTACAAAGTACAAAAAGAAACCTTATATAACGGCTCTGTCTGTCTGTCTGTCCGTTGGTGTCTGTCCGTTGCTTGTTTCAATTCATAAACTACTAAAGCTAGGAACATGAAATTCGGCACACAGGTGCATCTCGGCATTTGTGACAACTGGACACTTATTCGATTTTTCACACTTAATATTTACAAGATGGCAGCCAATATGGCGGGTGACTAAAAAAGATTATTTTAGTCACCATGGCATGTTATACATCAAATGACAGGTCTTGAAATGTAGAAAAAGAATATGCAACTATTACACTTAATAATTTTAACTTAATCGTACAGAAACCGGTGATTATCGCCTCAAGCTTACGTGAAGCGCGCCTTACTTGTTTGTGTATAAAATCAGCTCTAGATATATGATTACTACTGAGTTTACTAAATAAATATAAATAATTTCAGAGATAAACCAATATCGTATGAAGATACACCCGATTTAATTACTCTAGCACATCAGGATGTTCTTCTTCCGGAGAAGTACAAGTATGTTAAGAAAACCTACGACTACGAACCAACCTCAGATTATTATACGAGGGTAAATTTAACTCTGCTATCAATTTACTTTGAAAATAATTTTTTCTGCTGTTGCTACTGTAGGGATTTTAACATTTTATGATAAAACCACGACAGTTTTTTTTTTTCCACTTAGTTGATAGAAGAGATACCTTCGTTAAAAGAAAAAATAGATTCAGAACCGAGTAGGCAAGTATTAGAAGCTTATATAGAAGACAGTTCCAAAACTACCAATCAACATGACTATCAGTGGCAAGGTAAATAACGATTTAATGAATGAATTTTGAATTGCCGACAAAATTTCCAATCGGTCAATAGTTTATGGAGTTTGTTGGTCTAGGATTTGATTGTGAATCTTTTATGGTGAGCCACCTGAAGACGGATCTTCCACCCGACTGGATATTACCTAAGACGACCAATATGAAAAGTTACCGAGATTTTGCTTCCATTGTCAAGTGCGATTTGAAAACCGAACCGGTCCCACCACCTCCTAGTAATCTTTCTCCAAAACGTATGAATGAATTATTTATAAACGTTAAGTTAATAATGTTGAATGTAGTTTCCTTCCCAGAATGTATCACAAATATAGATGTACTGCAATAGGTGGTCAAAATAACAAGTTATCCATCAGCAATGTTAGTGAATTAGTTATTTATGTAACTAGGCAGCAAAATGGAATTTTTCTGACGAATGATTAAGTTAGCCTCCGAGCCGAAGGCGAGGTCAGGCTATGGAAATTAACTGCCGAGGCGAAGCCGGCAGGTAATTTATTAGATTAACTGCCGAGGCAGGCAATATATTAATGAGGCAGAAATATTTCCTTTGCTGCCTTGTTGCATACAATATTTTTCCTACTAGCGGCAGAAAAATGTTTCCTACGTTATTATGTATACTTTTATTTCATTCTATTTTATAAATATAATCTCTTATATGTATTTATATACCTTCTTTTTATAAATTTGTAATATTTTTAAGATAAATTGTTAAAATAATTTAGGTTAAAGATTGAATAAAGCAGTAGGTTGTTTGTTTTTTTTTTTGAAGCAGGGAATGTGGGCGTGGCTTAGCCTGGAAAAATCCTCAGCAAAATCGCATTTTGCTGAGTGTTGCAAAGTTTTCTTGACACCTCAGAGAAATTACATTTTCATGCCTAAAAACAGTTCAATAATGCGTCATTTTGCTGCCGCTAGTAGGAAAAATAATTTATTTAACAGTCAATGCCCAACTACAATTCACCAAATATTCAATGGGACTTTCATTGGACTTGATTATTTTGGTTTAATTATCAAAAACTTTGTCACCAAAATATACAGAAAGTCAAGTAGATTCACAAACCAAGAAATTTAATGAAGGTCATAATCAAATCCAATGTGGAAGTCCCATCAAGTATTTGGTGAATTGTAGTCGAGCATTGACCATTAAATAAATTATTCGCTGCCATAAAGGACTCATCCACCAACTCTTTTTCCATAATTGCGAGGTCTATCCATAAAGTAACCACCGTTTAGGCTCTGAGTGAGAAGTAGCAGCACGATTTTGGTTGTGTTGCACACAGTTGCTCAAAATGTGCTGAAATTGAAAATCCCACCAAATGTGCAGTGCGTGGTTTAATACGATTTTTGTGTGCAAAAAACGTCACTGTAGTAGAAATTCATCAAATAATCTGTGCTGTTGATGGCCAAAACATAATTTTAAAATAAGGAAATTTTTTTAGGTCCCCTAAAATGCTTGATATTGGTAATGTTTGATCAGTAATTTTGAAACAAGCAACACTGCTGACTAGAGGTGGGCATAATCGATTAAAATCATCATTTAATCGATTATTCAACAGTAAGCGAATGATCGTAATCGTTTATTTATAATCGGTATATAAGACCGATTGTTTGATCGCTCGAAGTAAGTTTAAGGCAATTCGATTATTATTCAAAATCGTTCTCATAATCGATTGCTCGGCTCCGAGTCCGATCACTCTGAATCGAAATTCGACTTATCTCTCGTTCACCGAATACAATTTATTGTTCAAGACAATTCGATTATTATTCGAAATCGTTCTCATAACCGATCGCTCGGCTCCGGGTCCGATCACTCGGAATCTAAATGTCGACGCTCGTATTTCAAATCATTTCATAATCGGATGCCTAGGCCTATACTGCCCTGCTAAGCGAAAATGTCGTATCTACAATTTTTGTCGAAAATGAGGTTATGTCATTTTTAGGGTTTTGGGGGGTGGTTTTTACTGTTTTTGATGGTCCCGAAGCCGTANTTATAAGGGAGGAATTCCACGGAAAAATTCTCAAACCCTCTGATTTCATGGCATAACTATTAATCAAGATAAATTATTTTCTAATTATCTTACCTGTTGAAAAATATATGTTGTATAATACAAAAAATAACTATATCATAATTCAGGAAATTATTTTAATTAATTAATATAAAGAGTAGTGGAGGTTCTCAGGTACTCTTTTAGTTTAGCACACCCCTAAGAGGGAAGTACCAAAGTAAAATAGGAAACGTAATGCAAAAAGCTTTAGTTAAGTAAGTATTAAGACAAAGGCATATATAAGACCGATTGTTTGATCGCTCGAAGTAAGTTTAAGGCAATTCGATTATTATTCAAAATTGTTCTCATAATCGATTGCTCGGCTCCGAGTCCGATCACTCGGAATCGAAATACAACTTATCTCTCGTTCACCGAATACAATTTATTGTTCAAGACAATTCGATTATTATTCGAAATCGTTCTCATAACCGATCGCTCGGCTTCGGGTCCGATCACTCGGAATCTAAATGTCGACGCTCGTATTTCAAATCATTTCATAATCGGATGCCTAGGCCTATACCTAACCCATTTTGTCCGATCACTCGGAATCGAAATTCGATTTATCTCTCGTTCACTGAATACAATTTATTCTTGAATCGGACTTTCGGAATCGAAATGTCGACGCTCGCATTCCGAATCATTTCATAATCGGATGCCTAGGCCTATACCTAACCCAGTTACAGTTACTAGTTATT
>KZ652075.1:95348-105558 GCA_001010745.2 Gerris buenoi
TTGCTGTAATCTTCAAAAACAATACACGCATATTAAGGTTAAATCATTACCAAAACAAACTGCAGTTATAAAAATATTGATTGTTTACTAATTGAACAGCTGACGGTGAGTACTACTAGCGCTTCCTGCACGCCACGGCCCGGCCAGGAAGTGGCGGCTTCTCGAACTAAAAAAGCAGGACTGTAATGGATAAACCATACATTATTACCCGCCGCAGGGATATAATATGGAATTTTACCTCCCACTCAGGACAGCAATGTTTACAAGTGGAGGGTGATAAAGATATTATCGTATAATATTATTAGTGATTACTTATCAGGTAGTGTTGCCTGTTTCAAAAAATATAGTATAATTAATAACAAAACTGCGTTGTTTGACAGTGGTCTATTTTATTAAAAACAGACTATACATGACACCAAAACGACACTAGCTCACTCCTCAGATTTCCATGAATTCCTGGTCGACCTTTAATAGTACCTAGTAATGTAAAACCGATTTCTGTATACCTATTTCTACTCTATTTCCAACTTAACACTTTGGACACTTCTTGATAATAAAAAGCACAATTTTGGTTTTTTTTATTGTTTGATTTATTTTTGAATGATAAAAAAAAAATATAAAGTTTCATAAATATCAATTTAAACATTGAGTTACGGTGAATATGAATTCACATCCATGACTGCGTGTATAAGTGATATCACCTGGGTTTGTTCTTAACAGCATTCATGCTTTAGACCCTCCGCACACAGAGCAACTCAAAACAAACTGATTACAAACTCAAATCACCAACCAGTTGACTATGAGTTTCAACCTGTGTAATTGAATGGAACACCGCACACGGAGCAACTCATTACAAACTGGGTTTGGTTTCTGTCAACTCAAAAATGACTGGAGTTTCCTGAGTTGCTCTGTGTGCGGAGGGCCTTAAGGCTGTAACGCCCTTTGAGGTTAGGAAAAACAGTAAAATTAAAATTATTCTGGTTCTAGGCAAGATATCAAAAATCTAAGTACAGGCTTCATTCCCAATTTTAATTCAATTCTGCACAATTTGAGCCCTATTTCAACTTCCTATGAAAAATAGTACATACGCCATTTCAACACGAGTTTTATCGTTGTGCCTGTATAATGAAGCCTGTGATTAGATTTTTGATATCTTGCTTAGAACCAATAAAATTTTCATTTTAATGATTTTTCTAACCTCAAAGAGCGGTAGAGCCTTAATGGTAGTCCATGTACATTTAAAAATGGTGGTTAGTCCTAAAAATTGGATGGACTAATGGAAATCATAAATATTTACGGGCGTTAAAGCAAACAATTTGTAACACAATCTTTGTATTTTTTCATGAGAAGGGAAGATGAGACTTCAGAATGGGCTTAATGTGTAGACCCGGGATTTACAATCCTTCCTTAAAAAGCATATTATCATCATGGTCCATGTGGGAGAGATGTACTTATAACCTTTCCCTCTAGACTTAACCAATTCCATGGCTAAATGGTCAATTAAAAAATGTAAACTACACAAAGGAACTCAATATAAATAAAACGTTTCAGTATTTCTTTTTTTCTAAAAATGGTTTCTTTAATGCAATTAAAAAAAAAGGAGAAGAATTCGATACAATATTATTATTATTATATTAATTATAATTAAATGTAAGACTTTAGGTTACTAACTGAATAAACACCAATTAAATATTTACATACATTTTTTTTTTCTTCTTCCAAATGGTAATAATTAAATGACATGAAATAAATTCTTTTTTTTCCACTCAGCGTATGTATAAAAAAAATCAAAGACAGCACGTGATTTTACAATAAAAAAGAAAAGGAAAAAAAAAATCAACACGAATAACTAAATACTGATAATAATAATAATTAAAAAAAAAGAAGAATTTAAATGATATACATCAATAGTTATAGTCAGTTTAATTCAATCTTCATTCCATCTGAAATAGAATAGAGAAACATATTAATTATAAGCACAAACCCATCATAGTAATTAAATAGATGATGTTAGCATTATAGTAGACTCCTAACTTGAAATATCAGCTTTGATTATATGGCATAATATCTGTAGTAACATCACAGTGTATAGGAATTCAACTTCTCAAATCAGCGAAATAAAATTGGATGAGGAAATGGTTTTGATAAAAAAAACTTTACTATAAACTTAACACAAGTTAAAAAGCAATCAATCCCAGTTAGGTGTTAACAACTGACATTGGTGTAGAAAGCTATTCTTCCTGGCTATGTCAGTCTACTTTCTTTCTTTCTTTTGGGTTTTAGTCCCGTTTGACAGCTTATTAGGTCATTACAGGACAGGGGGATAATATCCAGTCTACTATTTGTGATCAACTATAATACAGTTAAAAGTTAGTTAATCGACTAGTATTATCCATTAAAAGAGAACTTGAACCGTAATAAAGGATAATACTTTATCACATAATGAATAATTGTAGATTTAAGTCTATATAACTTGCAGGTTCCATTAACTCCCATAAACCAGTATAATCTTGTAAAAATGATTGCCAGATGGCACTTTTGATCAAGTAACAACAACCTATTCACCTCAAGATACTGAATAAACAATAAAATGTATTGTTTTCCCAGAAATTTAATCCTTACCACTTGTAAGAGAACAAGGGTAGTAATAGTCTAAAGAACATTCAACCCACCTTCTTTAGATTGTTACTCCCCTCTGTTTTCTTTACAAGGGGAAGAATAATCTAAAGAAGTGAGGAAGAACTAAAGAATTTTACTATTTACATGTGAACACTTAAATTATACACACATCATTCCAATCTAGTGAATACATACACCAAACTAGAGTGCTGTGTCTAGCTGAATTCATCGGAAAAATTCTAGCACATGCTTTCAGACCAGGATATGCTGATGGTACCAGAGCTCTCAAGTGAAGATTTAATTTTAAGAAAAAACATAGCGCTCTACCAACTAAGCTACACTGGAGAATAATTTCCTCTGACGTTTTTGATACCTCGTCCCGAATTTAAGCTTTCAATTTTTCCACAATTCTAAGAAGTCAACATTAATGACATAGAACTAGACCGAGAAATAACACTTATAATTATAAAGTACCCAATCATTACCTGTATCTAGTACAATCAATTAGAAATTCATTTTTACGTTTTTGGTAGTATTCATACTACGGAAAGATTAAATTTTTAAGTGTTATTTCTCGGTCTAGTTCTATGTCATTAATGTTGACTTCTCAGACGTGGAAAAATTGAAAGCTTAAATTCGGGACAAGCTATCAATAACGTCAGAGGAAATTATTCTCCAGTGTAGCTTAGTTGGTAGAGCGCTAGACTGGAAATTTAGAGGCCCGTGGAAAAACATAGGCCTATTCACAAACCTTTTTTTTACTAGAATTAGAATCTCTAAGTCCCAATTTACCCTGGATTGAAAACAAAACTAATTTCTTCTAAAAAATTAATTTTTTGAAGGAAATCTTAGACTTCCATATATCTAAAACACTCCTCAAAAGAAAAGTTATTTCAGAGTGGTAACTAGATGTTTCGAAATTTTTTTTAAAAAAATTAAGGAGTCTACTACAATGCCAAGTAGTTTTATTGCAATATGTTTATTTAGTAAATATAGTACTAATATTCAAATAAGGGCAATTCCATGAAATCAGATGTATCAAATTGCATGAAAATTTTTGTGGAATTGCATGAGGATTTCAGAGGATTTTTAATCTATACCCACCTGATCAATCAGTAAAGGCCATAAAACCAAAGTTTAATTTGTTACCTGTAAGCCAGCAGCAGTTGTTATTTTCTAGTTTTATTTTGGTATTTAATTAATTTGTTAAAATCCTAGAATGAGTGTGGTCATAAATTTTAAATATAATATAAAAATGATGTTCGTTATAAATATGAACAACAATAATTATGATAAAAAAGGAGAGCAGAGCAAACATTATTTATCGGGTATTGGGAAATAGCTCGATGTATAGCTTGTCTCTGAAAGATACTTATACTGCTTGTAATATAAAGTTTATTTATATCAAGACATATTAACACCTAAAACAAGTGCCATAAAACTTAAATAAAATGTAGAAAGATAATTAAAATATAGTTTAAATAATAAGTGACGCTATCTTCCTCATGGTGTTTGTATTAAAATACTAACGATTGATAGCCATACAGACTATTGTGCCCAATGTGTAAGGATCAGTAAACTTAGTTCCATGTGTAAAATATACATGTAAACCAAGTTCAGTGGGTGAAAATTAAATAATGTCTTACCGCAAGAAAATGCTTAATGGTTATTAAGGTTTTACTTTACGAGATCGATCTTCGTTTAAGAGCCCAAGATGTTTATATGTTATTCTACAATGCCAAGTTTAATTGAGTGAAGTGTTTAAAATTTCCTTTCAATTGGGTAGATCTGAGTATCGGACTTGAGTAGGTCGTCTACAAGATAAATTTACTCAGAAATTTGAGACTAATTGTTTTCATGGCACTTGTTTCAAGAGAGAAATACTGTATGTATACTCACCAATGCAACAGTATCAAGGGGGAAAAAATGTGTTGACGGTTTCATTTTTTAACAATCAATAATAGGCCCTTAGAATCTTCAATTCTAACTTAAAAGGCGGTAATTATTTTATTTTTAGTGGTGAGAGATTGGGGGGAGGTCTTCGGGGGTCAACAAGTAATAGAGGCCGGCGAGATTAAAAGTAAAATGATAGTGATACAAAATTATAACAAAAATTGTGCCTGAATTTTATTATTATTTTTTAAATAATAGATTCTTTAAATGTTAACTGGGCAGTTTAAAGTAGTGACTTGAATCAGCAACTGCAAGGGAAAACAGCTTTGCCGAAAGTGCGGCTGTATCTCAGCTAACTGTCTCTCCCTGGGGCTCAATCTGCTAACTCTCTCAGCTAAATCTCTCACCAACACGACCTGGTCTGCTACACCAACGACCGGGCCTGCTTACACCGACCAGCGACCCCCACCATCACCTCCTAGACCCACATCCAGTAACTAGTTAGCTCGGGTTTTTTACACATTAATATTTTTTTAACATGTTCTAATTTTATAATCATAACAATAACATAAATTAAAATAACAGTAACATTGTAAATATTAACAAAAAAAATTAATAATTCACAATGTTCACCACTTCAGATTATATCACAAAGGTTTTTTTTACCAACTTGACTCAGACTAACAATATAGCATAAAACAAATAGATATAATTTACGAGAATAAAAAAATAATATTTTGGATTTTAACCATTGTACATTATATTTTTAAGAAAATAAATAATGTGACTTATAGTAACTGATTTAAGTCGGAACATTTTCTAAAAATTTCTAGATATTAACATACACTTCCTAGTATTTAATTAAAAATATTAAAAAGGACAATTTTTAATTGCTTTCGACAAGATAAAATACAAGGAAGTACACATTAAAATTTAAAGTATGTCAAAGCTATGGTATGTATCACATGTGAGGGCAATATTAAAATTTTAATGGCCCAGTTCAGAATTGTGAATAACTAAGCAAAATAAATTAAAAAAAAAAAAGTTTTTCCTTCATAAATATTAAATCTAGTCAAGTGTGCTTGGTAAAACACCAATAATAACAAAACAACAATTTAAAATTGATTAATTAATAATAATGTAAAGAAAAACATACTACCGTAAGGCTAGACAAAACAAACATATTTAATAAAATAAATCATTATAACAATGATTATTAACAACATTATCAATAAATAAATAAAAATCAAATCAAATCTTGTTTAAAAAATAAAGATCACAAAAAAAAAAATATCAAATTATTAAAAATCTCCTGATATGAAATTAAACTTTGTAGATAAATAAGAATAATAATTACATTGCTACATGAAAGAAAAGGAAATATTACCTCATTGAATGAGTCCAATTCATCTGGAATTCAGCAAATCAAATTAGTTGTCCACATTTATCTGTAATGAAAACAAGATAACAATCAGACATTTAACAGGAAACCGGCAGATAATGAGATAAAATTACAAGAATGTAAGTTAAAACATTCAGCACAGATAGGTACATCATCTGTAAATGGAGTAGTTCCACTTCTTGAGAAAGAAATACAGGGTGGCAGGAAACGGGTGCGCATGTTTGTAAAGGGTGAGGATTGGACTGGAGTAGTGGTCCTACAAGGCCACTGATCGACCCTCAAGGATGGCCACTTTGATCGACCCTCAGGATGGCCACTTTCCATCCCTCCTTGTAAGGAGGGATGGGAAGTCAAGTAATCATAATAGTGGGGCCTTACTTTTTTGGAGGTGAAAGAGGACAAGCCGTCACTGTAAATGCAGAGCGCTACGTGGCCATGCTTGACATGTGCTTAAATGGTGACGTTCCGTGGTCTCTACGCTCGCCTGACCTCACTCCATGGTTCTTCTTATGGGGCTATCTGAAGTCCATAGTTTATGTGGATGAACCAAGAACTGTTCAAGAAGACCTTAAGAACGCAATCAGACACGAAATTGCCGCCGTCCCAATAAAAACGTTGGACTGAGTTAAGAACATCGCTAGCAGGCTTGAATAATGAATCGATCGGGAAGGAAGGCATCTTGAGGGGACTGTATTCCATACATAATGTTTTCTTTGTTACTAATAAATTTCCAATCCTAACAAATATTTTTCAATTTATTTCATCCTGATATCTCTAAAATTAAAAATTTGTCATCATTTTAAAAAGTAGGCGCCCGTTTCCCGCCACCCTGTACATTTGAGAATGGAAGGAATAATTAAGACTCTTTAATTGTATTAATCCCATCTCCTTGGGCCATTTTAGAGCAATCCTCATTAAACCCTTATTCCAACTAAAAATATCACTATCAATGACCGAAAGACTTGGTATTGTTATATTGGCTTCCCTCTAATCAAGTTCCTTACAATCAAATTCTTGACTGATATGGCTGGAGCAAGCAAAGTACTTAAAATGTAAAAGTTAGCAACAACATTATACCACCTTGTTTACAAGACGCATTGCATCCCCATAATGTCTTACCGCAAGAAAATGCTTAATGGTTATTAAGGTTTTACTTTACGAGATCGATCTTCGTTTAAGAGCCCAAGATGTTTATATGTTATTCTACAATGCCAAGTTTAATTGAGTGAAGTGTTTAAAATTTCCTTTCANTAACATTTTTTTTTTTTTTTTTCAATTACAAAATAATACCTCTTTTGCTTTTGTTGTGATTATACTACTAAATTATGATAACCTGTTTTTTTTTTTTAATTTTTTAATGGCAGGGATCGTATTAAATAAGTACTGTGCCTTAAGGTCTGTTTACAACTGACATTTATGTCGGACAGAAATCTCAGTAGTGTAAACACCGATAAATTGATGTCTGAGATTTATGTTTCTACTCTCAGCTATAAGTGTCGACACTTCTATACCAACAGATGTAAACACTAATTATTATATTTTTTTCTACATTTATTGCAAATTTAAGCATTGCAAGAATTGTCAGACATATATCTCCGACTTAAATCTCAAGCTATTTCTCCCAGATGTCTCAAAGCAATTTCTGTCGGACACTTGACATTTATTGCCGGAGATAAGTGTCAGGTGTAAACGCACCATTAGAAGTACAACTAACTACTGCACTTTCATCGACGTACACCCTTTAGCATCATTATTAAGAATTATTATTTGATATACTACGGACTTTAATAATAATGGACAACTATCAACCCTTATCAGTCCGTTGTGGTTAGTTGTAACTGTATCAGTTTATCAAAATGGTACAGGATGCACCAGTGAAACTCCATTAATAGAATTTTTTTGCTAGTAGTGCTGTGATGACCATTGATGTCCATGCAGGGATTTAACTGATTTCTGAAAAACTCTTACAAACTTAACAACTATTGTTGCTATGTTGTATAATTATTATAGAAGATAGATAATTTCATAAAAGAAATGTAGGAAATAAAAACTTAAATGCCCAATATTGAAGATATAGCCTTTTAACATTATTGTTGGTTACAAAGTACAGTTGGTGCCAAAGTCTCAATGAGTTGATCGAGGAAAGTGAGTTGACAGGGGGAAAGTACGTTGACAGGGGGAAAGTGAGTTGACAGGGTGAAAGTTAGTTGACAGGGGAAAGTGAGTTCACAGGGGGAAAGTTAACAAAATGAGTTAACAATGAGGGTAGGAGCCAATTTTCTGAGAAAAAAGGATTTTAACCGTAACACCTGTACCGAAGCTCTAGTCATTTTACCAAAAATAATTAACGATGTCAACGATTTGACATTGATCACAAAAACAAAATATTGAATATCAAATGGAACATTTTTAAGGCATTGGTATTGCATGTGCCTATTTCAATCAAACTAAGCGGTTGATAACACTAACATTGATCACATTAAACGACGTACACTGTACTATTAAAAGGATAAATCTGAGAGGGGCTTACTTGCTAAATAAATGGAGACAAAAGTATAACGGGGTCATTATAAGAATTAACCAATAGATTGGTTAATTACCATACTACATGGAGATAATAAAAATGAGCATAGCGAGGATCAGTCAAAATCAAGATCATAGCATTATCAAAATCAAGATCATAGCATTATCAAAATCAAGATCATCAAGAAGCATAGCGAGATCAGTCTTCTTCAAGGTAATAAACAAGACTGCATCACACGCTACCCTGTACATTTGAGAATGGAAGGAATAATTAAGACTCTTTAATTGTATTAATCCCATCTCCTTGGGCCATTTTAGAGCAATCCTCATTANAATTTCTTATGTTTTTACAACCTTCCTGCTTATTTTTGGTGCTAATGTTTGCTGGATAAGACTTTTTAGGGCATCAAAGATTTTTTGATACCTGTGTTTGTACCAGCAAGGGATTACTGTTTATGATATAAGTAATTTCTATAATATTAAGTAAGAAATACTTGCCTGGAACGTGAATGAGATCTTGAGCGTCCTCTTGAGCTTTTACTCTCGGAGCGAGAGCGGGACCTCGATCTGGATCTGGAGTAAGACCTCCTCCTCGATCTGGACCTAGACCTACAGACATCACAATAACAAACAATCCCGTCAAATCTTACCTTAGACAATCTTCACAAACACACAAACATACCAACAAACATCCACACACGATCTCTTTCTCACAACACAGAGCTACCCAATGTTACCACTTCTTTCAAGGTTCCATCACGGTTCTTCCATGTTCTTATTTTTATTTATTTATTATTTTTTTTTTTCTACTTGAAAATTATAAACAAACAAAAAAATTTGAATCCTATAAACCTTGTGTGTGACCTCCTCCTCGAGCGGGACCTGAAAAAAATACACCTACTTCTCAAAACTGAACATGCAATTCGAAACATAAAATAAATGCATTAAGATTTAAAGTTAAGGGATCTAGATGGCTAAGGAAACAACTCTCCACATAAAAAAAAGAAAAGGAGAGAGAAATAAAAAAAGCAACAAAATCTATCGAGTTAAACTCATAACATTATACAGTGAAATTTTCTTTAACGATAAAGCTAGATTTTTTTAAATGTCCAGAGAAATAATTAAAAAGTTAATACATAGTGTTACAAAAATCGGTTTAAGACAACTCAGACAAAATTTCTCATATATAAATTTAATTACTATTGGAAATTTCATCAAAAATCATCATAAAGTAATTAATATAAAAATTCCATTTTTGAAAACTGGTCTTATGCACAATTTTTTTTTTTTTTTTGAGACATTAATGAAAATGTCCTTTAGGGAACGCAAGGGACGAGGAAGGTTCTACGGGCCCTTGTGACAGATGTCTGGAATGGAACATAGGCACCGTATGTACCTAAGTACAGGGCGCCTCACTGAGGCACCCTACAGGGCGCCTTACCCTGAAGACAAGGTAGAATCGTCTCCACTCAACTTTTCATAGCCCTTTATAAACACCTGTTGACTTAAAACTTTACGATAAACTCTCAACTTACGCTAAGACATTCTTATCTACCTCACCCCCCTCCCCTTAACTTGTTTGTTTTTTACTTTAATTTTTTTCCCCCCATCCCCTCTCCCTTCAGTTTCATTTTCGGAAAAAGGAAAATTTATTCATGAAACTAGGGAAGGGGGAGGGGAGAGTTAGACAGCGGCTATATATTCTCGGAGGTTTAAAATTGTAAGGAAAATTAAAAAAAAAAGAAAAAAATAAATTCGTTTAAAAAAAGGAAA
>KZ652075.1:109719-124093 GCA_001010745.2 Gerris buenoi
ATTAAATTTTAAATAATCCAAATTACAATTATCAATAACTACGGGAGACATACAGAGAAAAATACACCCCCGCACCGGGAATCGAACCACGGGACCTCTGTTTACCGTACAGGTGCTCTTACCATCTGAGCTATACGGGAGGATGATTCTTCTCTGTCGTAACTGATACATATTCCCGAATCCAAGCTTTAAATAAATGTATTTTCCTCTGTATGTCTCCCGTAGTTATTGATAATTGTAATTTGGATTATTTAAAATTTAATCTTTCCGTAGTAATAAAACTACCAAAAATTTAAAAATTGAATTTCATTTAATGTGTAACCTAACTATAAAAAAAACAATATTCACACAGTGAAAGGTCGATAATATTAAAAATAGTAACACTTCTAAAAATAATACAAGCATCAGAGACAAAACCAGAAATACAAGCGATAAGTTCTTAAACAAATACCATTCAAGTAGAACGTGATACTTTGTTTTAATAAAAAGATTGAATTAATCCAGATGCTACAATGGGAATCATAATTTGAAAAGGAAGTTTATATGATGTAAAAAGGAACAGTTTAAGAAATCGGTCTAAGACTGCTCGGACAAAACTTCCAAGTTCATAATTACTAAGCCCAGTGTTTTTGGGTTTCGTAGGTACATTTAATTATTATTCAACATTTGATCAGAATACATCATAAAAATATCTACACCTCAGCGGGGAATCGAACCCGGCTTCGTGCCATCTACGATTACAGAAGATTTTCTCAGGAACTAGATTTTGAAAACATCTTTTATCATTAGATTTCTAAATTAATGGACTACATTTTAATCAAAATTGTCAGAACTGTTTTCGAGAAATACATTGGTAAATCTGCACTATTTGGCCCACTAACTTCTAATTGTCCGATTTACTTGCAATTTTTTTTAAACTGTTCCTTTTTATATATTAAAAACGATTCCGGTTGTACCATCTCGTTAAATTCAATAGTTTTTTTCGTAAAAAAAAAAAGAAAAATGAAGTGTTCAGTGCTGTTTAGAGAAACAAATTATTTTTAACGGCCGCTCCGTACCGCTTCACGGTGCTCCGCTCATTTTCTGAAGAAAAACAACCCTGCTGCATATAGACCAGGTAGATGTCCAAATCGATGTATAAAATTTGCTAAATTATCACTTTAACTTTAGCCAAAAAAATACGTATAATGACACTTCCTAAGAAAAATATGGGAGGTTATAGTTAGTTTAGGTTAAGATTTGTACTTTTCGCCATAACCTTCCTCATTTCCCTAAGAAAGTGACACTTTTACGTTGTTTTTTTTACGAAAAAACTATTGAATTTAACAAGATGGTACAACCGGAATCGTTTTTAATATGTAAAAAGGAACAGTTTAAAAATAATTGCAAGTAAATCGGACAATTAGAAGTTAGTGGGCCAAATAGTGCAGATTTACCAATACTTTTTTCAAAGAGTATTTGGGGGGTAGCACCCCCAACTTTAGAGCTAATTTATATTCTAAACATGTAGGCCAAATTTCTACAAAATAGGCTCTAGTTTAGGCTCTAGATGTTAAAAAGTTGAAAGGAGTTTAGCTCTAATATCGCATGCATCGTTGTCCAGGTTCAGTATTTGATAAATACCCTTATTTAATAAAAAGTTAATGAAGCTGCCCTTCATTAGCTTCACAGTTAAATATTGATTTTTATGGACCACCACTCCTAGTTTCACCAGTATTTACAAAGTAATAAAATTACGTGGAACATTTACAATGAATATACTCCAAAATGTCGTCTATTTTTTATTTTTCAAAAAAAGAAGGTATTTAAGTGCTTAATTTTCATAATTACATGCATCCAATAACAAAGATAGCTCACAAATCCTGGCAAAGTTAATTTAACCATAACACTGATAATAAATGTATATCTTAACAATCCTAACCGGTACAGATAACCCGGCTTTACTAAAATTAGTAATTTCACTAAAATATATTATGAAGTAATAATATTTATGTTTTAGACGAAATAATAGGGCGCGCCCAGATATAAAGATAACAGCAGGCACTTATAAAACCCAGCAAAATGTACTCTAGGTGTAATAGATTAAACGAGCATCCCAGTAGAAAGTGAAGAATTATAACCTAAAGAGCAAGCGCTCGATACTGCTACTTAATACCAAAGCATCCACATCCATTAGGCATATTCCAATTACCAGAGAAAGCATTTTATTAATATAAAAACAAATCTAACCAGCATATTTCGTGCAGAAAGTTTGGAAACTCACCTGACGAAAGCAAATCCGCGACTCTCGCGGGTAAATCTATCCCTGGGTATGTAGACGTCGCCGACATCTCCGCACCTTTCAAACACTCTCCTCAGATCGTCCGGGGTCGTCCTATAGGTGAGATTGTCCACTTTGAGCGAAACCATCCCGTCGATGCGGGGCGGCGGTCGTCCGTAACTCATTTCGGACAAACGAGTTACAAATAAAACAGCCTAAAAACTATAGCAAATAATGCAGAGCTCAAAAACTGTAACGTCGACAGACGCTAAGCTAGGTGGAAGATGAAGATGGCCGACACAAACGGACACATGCGCCAGAAAGAAAGGGCGTCTGCGTCTACCCCCACCACTCCCTATTCTGAAAATGGCGCATTGAAAGACATGTCTACCAACGAAACAGCTGACATGACATGTAAACAATGCTAAATCAAAACCAAAACACACATAAGTAAAATTTTCTTACCTCACAAAAGCGAACCCTCGGCTTTCTTTGGTCATTCTATCCTTGGGTATATATACGTCGCCGACATGACCGTATTTCCCAAATATAATTTTTAAATCTTCACAACTTGTTCTGTAGGTTATATTTCCAACTTTTAAAGAAACCATGTTATCAACACCAGGGGGAATTCGTCCCCAGCTCATAGTTTATTTTTCCTAATTACCAAGGCACTTCGACGATGTCAATTGATATAGTTACATTCCATTTCATTTTTTTAAAAAAAAATAATCAATCAATAAAACAAAGTTTCTAAAATATTAAAAAAAAAAACAATATTGACAAAGAAAAGTTCACTTATCAGTGATGTAAAAGCAATGTTGCCAACGTTTTTTGTTTACACGGCGCACGGCGTCGTTATTTAATTATTCAATCAAAAGCGGAACTTGTCGAATAAAACTTATACTACGATAGCATTTTCAAACAAATATTTTATAATTTGATTAACACAATCCTTTCCATCACAAATAAGATTATTTTTTTCACTGGTTTAAACTTTTTAAATCTCAAACACTTGCTGCCAAAAAGGGGTCCAGGGGGAGGAGGAGGAAGATCAATACATTTAAATTATTAGTCTAAATAAAGATCGAATTTATTTATTTCATCAATGCTTCTTTTTTTTTCGTCAAAAACACAAAAAATGAAAATAATTAAGAGAACATCTTAACAATTCGTTTTTAACTATTATGCAGATCACAATTAATGTATAACCGTTTAATTTTTAATTAATTTTTTTTTTTTTTTTCAGTTACTATTATTTTACTTGAATTTGAATGGCACCCTAGTCATATTTTATATTGCTTACATTTTGATAAAAATCCCTAATATATGTTCATTCAATATAGTAGGTTAATGCAACAGGTTGCACTATTACACCTTATAAACATTTATCTGTATCTGAAAGTACATATCAGAGGAGAAAACTATTGATAGGGGGAGGGGACGGGAAGTGTTTAGGGCTGATTAGACGAGCGGATCTGGTCTCCTTAAGTCGGGGTTACGCCCCCTCAGCCTGAAAACCCAGTCGTGTAATTTGAGTTCCTGATCACGTTTTGGGGGTGAAACCAGAAATCGCATTTTTGAGCTCACTCCGTTTTAGTGTACTTGGTTCTCAGCTTAAAAAATATGATCATCGTGCCTAATAGACATTGACTTCTCTTGAAAATGTTTTTCATTCTGAATCAATTTTCGCATACTCCTTTCAACCGAATTCTTAAAATAAATAAGACAAGCATGCATGATTACAATGAGGAACTAGAGGTTGTGGCATTTAAAATTGATCTTTTTTTCTTTAAAGTTTTACAACTCTCAAATTTGTAAACAAATGTTTTAATGCCGCACCATGTATGAGATGGAATTAGATAATTTAATGGAATAAAATAATTTCACGAAGGAAGTACCTTTAATTATATAATTAGTTTCTTGAATTAAATTTATTTTTACATATATTATACATGCAAAAATATCAAAAAAAAATCATTGATTGCTCATCATAAAATCTCGGTGTAAGATCTTGTTGTATGGTGTAACTTAAAACTTTAATTGACTTATCCTAAAAACAATCTGGTTATCTTAAAAACTTGATTATATCAGAGGATTTATACCTGCCTCTTACTTGCTATGAGATTATAAACACACTCCATCACGTGTAATAATATTCTTTGCAGATTACATACTCATATAATCGTAATTGACACTTGAACCAAAAACATCAATAATCTTATTTAAAAAAAAAAATAATACAACCATGTTAATAATATAAGGGATAATTAACAAAAAAAGAAGATTAATACACAATCAATTTATTATATTAAAAAAGGATTATAAACAATTACTTAAAAAAAAATATTGTTTTAACATAACAGATTATTTTTTGTTTATTGCTCATCGAACAAAATAAAATATTAAAAATATATGTCTATAAATAATAAAAAAAGCTTTATAAAGTAAAATCATTCAGAATACATGTTTACTTTGTAAAAAGGATTTTGAATTTGGATCACAATTTTTAAAGTTACTTAAATTATAGAGTTGTAGTGAATTAAAATAAGTTAGGATAAATAATGGAAAGAGTTGAGGCATTGTAGAGATTCAATCTTTTTTCCCGACAAACTCGGTATTTTTACCAGTCTTCTTTAAAATGGCTAATACCTCGTCTGAGCTCAAGCTCGAAGTCACTTCCACAGTCTGCTTAGCCAAGTCGATAGCACAGTTTGACACCCCTGTAAAATAACAACATCAAATTAATATACTCACATTTTACTCATAATAGAACTCAAATTAATTAAATACTTAAAAAAAATCAAATTATAATTATTATTAACACTGGGAGACAGACAGAGAAAAATAGACTCCAGCACCGGGACTTGAACCACGGGCCTCTACATTTCCAGTGTAGGGCTCTTGGTGTAGAGGCCTGTGGTTCATGTCCCGGCGCTGGAGTCTACTTTATAAGCGTTAATTCTCGGTCTAGTTCTAATGTCATAAATATTGACTTGCAAAACTTGTAGAAATATTGAAAGCTTGGATTCAGGACTAGTTATCGGTTACGGCAGAGAAAAATCGTTCTCCTGCGTAGCTTAGTTGGAAAGAGCTCTACACTGGAAATGTAGAGGCCTGACGTTCAAGTCCCGGCTTTATTAGATTTAAATTAAAATTTAAACTTTCCGCAGTATGAATACTACCAAAAACTTAAAAATTAATAAATTAAAAAATTAATACTACCAATAACTTAAAAAGGGGAGGGGAGCCAATGAGAGCACCAGATTTGAACATCTAAAATGTTGGGCGAGCTTAGCAAACAAAAATGTCACATGGAAAAGGACACAGCACTAGGATTACGCCTAGTAGTTTTATTTTTCCCTCACATAGGTTGGCCAACTTGAGCTATCAGAGTTAATGCTAATACTTCTTATATTGTAAGGACAATGTAAAGGAGAGTGAACTTTATGTTTGACAATCTTTAGACCCAGTTTGCATGCTTTGCAACTCCTATGATATATATGATAGCGGTTGCAAACCTTTCATTGGACAGTAGGCCAAAGTAGGGGTCTTTTTAGTTAATCCCCCCCCCCCTCCCCCACACCTTCCGGGCTCTTTTTCTCATACACAGGATAGCACCCTTTAACTTTTATGAGGCATTCCGATTAACAGAAAAGACCCCAAAGGGGTATTGGGACAGCAATATAGCTGTATCAGACCAAACAACATTGATTTTGAACTCTCAATGTATAACATCATAACCGAAAACATCGGAATTGAAAATGTCAACTTTTTTAGCTTGTCCATTTTTTTGGACTAAAACTTATACCCCCTGGTCCTTCAAAATATTTTTGATATATCTGAAGTATCGATACATAAATGCTTCTTTAGTAGTTATTGCCCTTTCTAATTATAAGTAATTTATTAGTAACATAACATAACATTCTCTTGAGAATTAAAGTTATTCAATAAGCTAATTGTGTTATATACAGTAGAGTCTCGCTGATCTAGGTTTGACGGGACCGGACCCAGTCCGGATCAAACGAAATCAGTTTTAAAATGTATTAAAACAAGTTTTAGTTTGGGGTTTTAGTTGGGTTTATTTCAAAAAAAGTTAAGACATTGTACTCTGGCGGCTTGGCAAAATTTCAAAGAACTCCGTTCAACCGCCGCACCTCTACGTATTTCTTAAAATCCTCTCCCCATCTCAGTCATGTGTAATTGCATTTCCTGGACACTACCTTTATATCTTCCACTCAACATTTCTATGGAACAGAAACAAATTTATCGATGTTCTTACTTATTCAGAATTATACTAAATCTGTTTATTTCTAACAGAAATACCGGGTATTCCTCATTTCGGAACATGGAATGTACACCTGTAAACTATACTAGAGGTCGACCAAGAAGTCATGAACACGGTAGAAATTGAAAGCTTAGCTTCATTTAAAGTCGGGACTTCCGAGTATTGCCAAAGTCAGTATAGTCGGGTGCTATTCTAGTTGTCAAAATAACAACAGGAAGGTTTCCAATCTGTTAGGTTTCCTGTTTTGTTTGTTTTTTTACAGTACGAGTTCGAGTTATAGTCACAACTGTCCTAAATGATTTTCGTAAGATCCACAAATCCACGGGATGATGCAAATACGAAGGACGCTGCAATTAACGGGGATGAAATAAAAAGTTTGATTAAGTAAGTTAATCAAACACAAAAAAATCAATAAATAATAATATAAAGATATTATCGTATAGTAGAAGTGATTTCTTATCAGGTACAGTGTTGCCTGTGGCAAAAAATGTAGAAGTTAAAAAAATAAAATGATTAATAACCAAAGAACAACACTGTGTTTTTTGACAGTGATCTATTTTATTAAAAGCTGACTGTACATGACGACACTAGCGCACTCCTCAGATTTCCATGACTTCTTGGTCGACCTCTAGGAACAATTTTATAAATGTTAATGGACAATAAAAGCAGAAACCCCGATAATCTTAACAATTCATAAATCTGTACAGGCCCTGGTACCTAATTGTACATCATTTTTGGCCTGTCTGGAGTCTGGATTATACAGATGTCTGGACTAGCGGGGTCCGGATTAGTGAGACTACTGTACTTAATTGTAATAAAATGTTTTGAAATAGTAATAAAGAAGATTATTGAATTATCATTACCTGAGAACACATTATAATGCTAAAATTACATTTAACAGTATAATATAACTTAACGGGGGCCGGCGTGGCCTGAGAGATTACCGTCCTCGGCTCTGAAACCGAGGTCTAAAACTCCGGCGTGAGTTCGAATCCCGGAGGGGTCAAACATGTTTCACACTGATGATCTCATCGAGTAGATGAGTAAAGTGGTCGGATAACCCCCGTCCTGTAATGACCTAAGCTGTCGAACGGGACTAAAACCCAAAAGAAAAAAAATATAAACTCCTAGTCAAAATTAACGCACCACTTTTGTATTTTTATGCTTACACAAAAGCCGTTGAATTAGGATCTTTTTTCTATAGTTTGCATCTCGGGTGGACCTATTTCGTCTCTGTGGATCATATCCACACTCTTGGAACCGCCAAAAAACTCGGCTGTTTGTAGTGAGAAGCACTCCTAGTCGACAACCAATCTTTTGAGAAAAGCCTTTCTTAACTCATCACTACTGGATTAATCGCTTCCTGCATAGTTAAATTTGGAGGTGTATTCATGTTGACACATACAAACAACTGTATTAATGTAATAAATACGTGAAAGATCTTAATTAATCAATGGCAATTAACATTGAATCATTAATGATGATAATTAAATATAATCAATTATAACGATTAAATTTAATTAATGATGATGATTAAATACGATTAACGATTATGATTAAATGTGAGATGATGAATGATGATGATGATAATTGACTTAATAATCATCAGTATGAATTAGAGATAGTCAAAAAAGAGAAATATTAAGGTGGTTAGAAGTTATTAAGGTGGTTATATATAACTTAACCCATTCATTCAATGCGAGTGGATCCATGCCGTGCTAACGTGCCTGACGGGTGGATCCACTCTTTCAGCCCTTATTAGCTCTATTCTCCATGCCTCGAGTAGAACCATCTTGCAAGGTTCCATCAGGCCCACTCACGTTTGTATCCACAGTGGATTTTTTTTTTTTTTTTAAATTAACTTAAAATCGTTTAGACATATACAGTCACTAAGGTAGGTTCATGAATTGGATTACACATTGAATGTTGGAAACTCAGAGGTTTAGCTACCGTATTCTAAAGTTGTTCCTAACACTCATTTTTTATAAGTGAATATAGAAGATAGGTTTTAATCAGGTTTGCCTCACATATTTTTAATCCGTATTGCAGGTCAATATCAAACTAAGGAGTTTCATTAAAGTTTTTCTATGTATATTCTTGAACATATAAGCAATTTAAAAAAAAAATGATCACTAGTCTCATTCCCCAAGCAATGTTTTAACAATATCCCGATGAAATAAATCAGCCTTAATTAATAAATTGGGGTAAAAAGCTATTACAGAGCAGAACCCGGTGTCGGTTCAATTGATTTAAATTGCAATACAACAATAACAAGCGAAAGGAAATATTTACCTTCGGCTTTCTGAAGAACTTTATTAACAGCATTTGAACAGCCGTCGCAAGTCATAGCGACTTTGTAAATAAATACCTGGAACAAATTATAATCAAATTAAATAATATACAAATAAAAACAAAATAAATCAAGAATTGGACGATTCGTAAGTTCAATAAAAAAAGAAATGCTACCTACACTTTCAGACATTTTTAGAAGATAAATTGTAAACTAAATAAAGTCAAGTCCTAGCTCACAAACTGTCTAGTAAAAATTGATTAGGTAATCTAAAATCTAATATTTTATTTTGAAATTCAATTCAATCATCAATCAAATTTTTTTATCACTAAACAAAAACAGACAGTTGAATAGATTAGATGTGGAGGAGGGATGGGATAACGATATCGAAAGTATCGATATATCGGACTAAGAAATATCGATATATTGGACTAAGAAATATCGATATTTCAAATTGATGATCTTTCGATAGATCGACAACTAATATTTGCCTTAAAAAACATCGAATAGAACATAAACCCAGTTACCCGGAGGTAAATACATAGTATAAAAAAATATATGTGAAAGTGTAACACGCTTACGCATTAGAAGTGAAACTTAAGTTCTAGAAACAGAATGAACAGTCAAGCAAATTCACTCTACCGCAGTTAAAGAAGTTTCACTTTATCAGAGCTTTCACTTTAATTCATGAGGTACTTTAATTCATTTATGGTTCAGAGCATCTGCACTGGAAATGCGGAGGGCCCGGGTTCAAACTACCAAAACTTAAATAATTGAATTTTACTTTAATCTTTAATTAACTTTCTCAGAAGACAGAGAATGGTCAGAAAATCGTCGAAATTCTTTTATATTTGGTCATCGGGTTGGATTGGAGGTTCTTGATGAGATCGATATTTTGATACATATATCAAATATTTTCTTTCGGTACTTTGGCTAAATTGATGTTGGTCCACTCGATGTCAATGTCAATATATCGAAAATATCGATATTTTCTTTCGATAACCCTATGTGGAAGTCGCCTATAAATTTATCTTTGGTTGAGGTCATCGATATATTATGTTGAGGTCATCGATATGACGGATCGATATGTTGAGGTCACGGAACCCTCCCCCTCCCCCCTTCTTTGCCACGTCACACCAGTCACAGGTATGTTCGAATCGGAATTTAAAAACTAAAAACACCGATGACTTTTGATTCTAAATGTCATTAACATTGGCAGCAGTGTTCCCTAAAAAAAGCGCCAAAACACAACCTATCTTTTACTGTATCACGTTTACTTTTATTTATTTAAATCATTTTATTATTTATTTCTCATCTTAATACTCCAAGTTATTTATTGTGCTTTAATAATATGATAATTTTCTTAATTAAGTCGCATTGTGTATAGTAAAAACGATTTTTAAGCAGAAGAAATTTAAAAATTAAAGAGGACCTGAAGAATTCCCCGAAGAGGTTACAGCGTGTTTACAAGAATATGGATCTCAGTTTAAAAAATGATTTTAAAAAGACTTTATTTTAACATAATTGTTATTGTACTTTTAAATATAAATTTGGTGTTTTCTGTCCGGAAATACGGAAAAGAGGATTTGAAATTACTGAGGTAATTATTTGTTTACAATATATTCGTTGCTTTGATAAAAGGTTTAGGTTATGTTTCTTATTTATTAAATTTCTATTTTTTAAATTATTTATTTAAATTTAATCATATTGTTGTTTTGACCGTTGTAATTTTTATATTTATTTATTAAATAAGTTGTAGATAAGTATAAACATGAGACGAAATCGTGTTGATTTGACAGTTAATCTGAACGAAGTTTTAACGCCAGCTTCGTTCTCTACTATTTTAGTCCAATTGATAAAGTATATATCTTATAATTCAAAGTCTATACCGTATTCTTACGAAGGATTTTCTCATTTAGTCAAACGTAAGCGTTATCTTCTCGGTATGAGAGACGAAAACGCTGAAACTCGTTGTACTTACAATGACATAATCGCCAAGAACTATTTTGCCAAAGTCTCGGAAGCTTTTGACAATTACGAAGCTACATTTAAGAGTTTATGGGAAGAATTAAAATGCCCTGATAAAGTTAAACAGATTATACTGTTATCGGGTAATACATTAGTCAACCCACATTATTCTTATACGATTCAGAAACCTTTTTTATCAGTCGATGATTGCGAGAACGCACCACCTGTAAGAAAAGCTTTAGAAACCATCTTGAGGACTCTTCTTTCCTCGACGCACTTGAATTCAATCTTTGAAAATATCCGTGAACCTTCCAACTTGTTCATTCTTATCGAACTGTCTGAAGGAGAAACACCTAAAACAGAATGGTTTGTGCCGTTTGATAATTTTTCTCCAGATTCGACTAAGAAAGAAATTAGGATAGTTTTGAATTCACCGTCGTCGACTGACACGACTCTTGAAGATTCCTGTAAGACTGAAGACTCTTCGAGCGGCAGTGAAGAACAGAGTAACTTGGACGGCCCAAAACCACGAGAAACACGCACAAATTGGTTTAGAAGTAAAGAAACCCTTAAAGGTTTCAAAGATATGAAGGTTGCTGGTAAATCCGCTGTTAATTATTTATTAGAATCATGACATACTTATTATAATTTAGGTAATCTATTTCATTTAATTTTTGGTTTATCTAAACTTAACCAGGAGATCTTCTACTATCGTTACATAATGGCAGGAATATTATTACTTAAATAAAAGTCCCAAGTTATCATGGTCCTATTGCTGAAAACACTAAAAAGTTTATCTTCTATAATTTTACAATAAATTATTTTTTCTTTGTTATATTATAATAGTCTTATTTCCTTAATAAGTTTAAAGAAATACCTTTAGCAACAACTAAACTATCTACTGTATTTGCCGCTAATAGTGCCTATTATTAAAGGCACTTGGTGTACAAGACATATGCCTAATTGTTCTTATCACAAGGCAGACGATACATAAAATAATTAATTACAGTTTGCTGTGCTATTCTTGGACATAATATGGTGACTAGAAAATCAATGCACTGCTTCAATATTCTATAAAATAAAATATCTAGGACACAAAGTGTCTAGGATTAATGTGCCTTAATGGGATTAATAAGATTAATTATAGCATTAATGAATCAGTACTGCAAACAAGATATCTTTTCTCAAATTATTAATTTAATTAATTTCTTGCTTTAACATTTATTATAAATTTTAATTTAAATCAAATTATTAACACTGGGAGACAGAGAGAGAAAAATAGACTCCAGCGCCGGGACTTGAACCACGGGCCTCCTATATTTCCGTAGTATGAATATTACCAAAAACTTAAAAAATTGCATTTATTATAAAGTAATAGGTATTTAATAGTAAATGTATCGATAGTAAAACCATGGTCATAAGTGAAGATTTACCAATTGTTTATTAATTCAATATCCAAGTACGTTATGTTAAATTATTGATATTTTTTAATGTAGAATGTAGTACAATTATAATAGAATGAAGAATATATCTAAAACAAAGCATATTAATTTTAATGATAGTTATTTTTTTTAGATTGATTGTATTTATTTAAGAAGATACTTATTATGTATTAAAAACAGAAGAATATTTAAATTGAGTTGTTTTGTCTTTTACATCTAATATATCAATGCTAAGTGTACCTTTATTTTAACAAAAAAAAAAACAACTTATATTTGACCCGTTTCTATAAACTTTAAACAAGTTCTGACAATTTATATTCTTTAATTTATTGTTACAAAGTATACTTAGGAATGTATTTTAAGAGTTGTTTTTTTCATTGATATTTATTTATTTATTTAGTATGTTTACTCTGTGAATATTTATAATTGAAACATCTCATTATTGTGTCGATTGTTGTTTTATTTAATTTGTTTTAGGTGTAAAAAGTTTGTAATACAATGATTAATTTTTATGTGATTGAAACATACATTTTATTAATTTTATTTTATAATTTAAGTTGTACTTAAAACAATCTTAAACAAATTAATTTAAGTAACTGGCACTCTTAGTTAGTTATATAATAGTTGTAAGTTTTCCAAAATATACTGTCTTTGAAAGATATCGATTCTGGAGGGCGATTCTGTAACTTTTTTGATATATATCCACAGTGACGTTATATATCAAACCTCGCTATATATCAAGGTGTTGTTATATAATTTAGTGAATCTGTAAAGTGATGCCAGCGCTGTATGTGGCCGTATACTGAACTACGGATTGACAGCGATCTTTTTATTGGCCATTTTATAGTAATTTCAGTAAATTTTATTCAATGTTTGATGGATTTTAAAGGTGTATAAAAATAAAAATTAAAACTAGTTGATTTTAATTTCTTTTATCTTTAAAATCGTTTAATAAAATGATATAATTTAATAAGATAAGATCTTTTAATAAAATAAAATGATTTAAAATTAATTTCTTTTATCTATAAAACTTAAAATTTTAAAGGAGGTGTTTAATTTTAACAACTTTTGTCGAAGAAAATAGTTAAAAGTGTTAAATTGTTAAAATGTGTGTGTTAAAATAGTAAAAGTGAATGAAAACATCAATAATGGCGTCACTTTGGTTGGTTTTTGTTTTGGTTTTTAGCATTTGATATATAACAACATAACCTGACGAATTATATCAACAACAATTTCGAGTTGCTATTTATCAAACCTTATATATCAATTTCTCCTTATATAACAACAGACAAAAGTTACAGATTCATATGACAGGTTGCGCGCGCATCTTCATATCAACTTTTTGATATACATATAACAACATGAAAAAGGAGGTTTCAAAGTTACAGAATCGCCCTCCTGATTAGAAATAAACTAAGACTTCTCTTCATAAAAAAAATAAGTAACTGAAAATACAATGAAATCTTCATAAAGTGGCCACTGAAGGGACCAATCTAATGTTTTCACCTAAAGCAGGTGGTAATGATATTAAAACAGTAATCTTTGTGACATGATGTACTTTTGCCAGACTTGAGATTGGTTGTTTTGATGAATTTTGTCACCTTTCCCAAATAACACATTTTTCCTCAGGGACTATAGCAAAATGTTCAATTTCTCAATGTGGTCACCTTTTACAAGTCGACTTATACCACATAAGCACACTAGACTCACTTAAAATTACCACTTGTGGTTGGGTCAGATTTGTACTATAGTTACTTTAAGGGGAGAGATTTTAATAAAAAAAATTGTAGAATTCACCAGTTTTAGGGTATTTGACTATTTTCTTAAATCTTAATTAGGTCTTGATTAAGGTTGCTTTAATAGGCAATTAATTTTTTGTTTCATAATCTTTAAATTTGAACTAATTAGTTGTACACGAACATTTTAAATGATTACTATCCCTAAAATACCAATCAGAATAAAATATTAGAAGTTAATTTATTTATATGTTTTATATGGTTTTTTTTTTATTTTTATTTTTTACGATTTTGGTAGTATTCATACTACAGAATGATTAAATTTTAATTTAAATCAAATTAATCAAATTATTAACACTGGGAGACAGAGAGAGAAAAATAGACTCCAGC
>KZ652075.1:125848-140257 GCA_001010745.2 Gerris buenoi
TGTGTTATTTTAATAGTTGCATATTCTTTTTCTACACTTCAAGACCTTTAAATTGATGTATAACATGCCATGGTAACTAAAAACTTTTTTTGGTCTCCCGCCATATTTGCAGGGCCGCCATCTTGGAAATATTCAGTGTAATAACTCCAAAATTTGTCCAGTTGTCTAAAATGCCGAGATGTACCTGTGTGCCAAATTTCATGTTTCTAGCTATAGTAGTTTATGAGTTGAAACAAGCCAACGGACAAACGACACCAACGGACAGACAGAGCCGTTATATAAGGTTTCTTTATGTACTTTGTACAGAAACCTAAAAGGGTGTATGTCAATAGAAGTAAAGTAGTTTGCAACAGAATGTGTTTGTTATAGATAAAATAAAACGTAGGTTTAACAAGCAATTTTTTGACAAATTCTGAAGGAATTCCATTGGAAGACTACATTGCTGTGCTGAACAGCAATTTGTTGAATTCAGTTAATGGCTCGATTTGCTTAGAAGTACAGATACAAAGTTTGAAATTTTTTTTAGTATGTATATTATATTTTTTCTCCGCTATACCTGACATCCAAGGGTCCTTTATTATAAGGTTCTACTGTACTTTAATAAAGTTAAATTTATATTTTTAAAAATGAAAAAAATAGTGAATAAAAAATATTGGCCAAGAGCTTTTAGGACACACAAACAAATTTAGCAAATAGGATGAGTTTGTTACCAAGCATAATCGGCCAGCGGTATGGGTCCTCGTTTTTGCCTAAAAATAAATAAAGGACCATAAATTTAAAATGAAGTGGCTTCAAAGAGTTTTCTAGTAGTCTACCCTGGAAGTATACTCCAAATGTACATGCTTGGATCCTTGTCTCTTCATCTAGCTCCTTAAAGATTTCATTCGAGAGCTTAGTTTAGAGAAGTTGTTTGGGTCTTAGCGAAGGGAGTGTCCTTTTCCTTTAAGCTCTTTTATCTGAACTTCCCTTGTTGCATTTTGCAACCTCCTGTGGTGCATTTTTTGTTGAAACCAGACTCTCAAAAACTTGTTGAAAGGGGTTTGTGAGGATATCTGTAATCCTAGCATGTTTCAAAATGCTTTCCTCTATAAAATTATTACAGTAGAACCTCGCTTACATGGCCCTCAATTACAAGTGCAATTTTCAAATCCCCTTGAGATTACCATAACACATAGTGTTAAATTAACCTCTATAACACAACTATCATTACCCAAACAACCTCGATGACACGGATTTTTTCCAATTAAATTAAATGTAACTCAGAACCCCTATTACAAGTCATTTTGAAGTCAACCTCGATAACACAACTCTATAAAGGAATGGATCGACCTTGAACAAGTCTAGACTTGAAAACCCCGCTCTATTAACCTCCATAACACGACTGATATCCAAAATAACCTTGGGTGGGTACCCCTAACAAAAGAAGCACATCGAGAACAAGACTGTTTTCCTAATCCCCTTGAGACACTTCTTATCATGGTTTTACAGTACCACTAAAAACAATTATAGGTTTGTTGATTTGATCATTCTGCCTACAATTATGTAAGACTAAAGTTTATTATTAAAGAAAATGTTAGGGTAAGGATACACTTGAGCATTCACCCCAAATAAGCATGTGTTCCTGTTCGGGGCGAGGGGAGGGGGCGTACGACCACATGAGTAATTAGCTTCCGTGTTCAGACCTCAAAACAGTCAACACAATAACAATTTTTTTCCTAAATAATGTAAATGAATTGAATCAGGTCAGAATAGGAATAGTCAGAAATTGGATAGTCGACCAATAGATTTTTAAAGTTAGGCTTTTCATAAATCTATGAATTATTTTTTACTGTTAAGTTAAGCTTTAATAATCTGGTGAGTTTATTATTTTTATATTTATCGGTGGATTTTGTTTACATATGGCTCTTTAGAGATGAGGTGAAGCGGATGTTTGACCATGCCTACTCAGGCTACATTAAGTATGCTTTTCCATACGATGAACTACGACCTCTCACCTGCGACGGAATTGACACTTGGGGAAGGTAAACTAATTTTGATTTTAACCGAATCACTTTATGTTTATTTTATAAATAAAAAAATTTCAAACAGTGAAAGGTTGATTTTAAGATGGATATTCTATTTAGTTCACTCAGTATCTTTTGGTAAACATGATGACCAAATGTAAACTGTCTGAATAGTTGCAGTACCATTCAGGAAAGAAGACGTACGTTGACAGCACAGGAAAGTTTGACAAATTGGGGGAAGATGAGAGCTCGAGCCAATGAGAGCTCGAGATTTTGGCGGGCAATAGGTTGAGCCAACTAGGCAAAAATAAAAATCTCTAGTGGAGGGGCCAATTTCCTCATGATAACCGTTTAAAACAGACCTAGTGACTTTATTTTTACCCTCACATAGGTTGGCCAATTTAAGTGTCATCTGATTCCCCGCGCTGTCAACTCAGTCTTCTTTCCTGAATAGTACTGTAGTAAACAAAGAAAAAAAAGAAGGGGAAAAAGAGGAAGTTATAAAGATATAGATAAATATATAGATCCTGGTGAAGTAAAACAATAATTAAGATAAGAGTGGGCTCTCAAAAATAAATAATATATTCTTTCAAACTAGGAGGCAAATATGATCACATAAACATTTTTCTTACTCTTAAACTAATGTATTTAAAAAAAAAATAATAATTTGGAGCATTTAACCCTTGACTGGTATCGTCATATTTACTTGGGTAACTGGTATCGTTGGGTCACATCGGACCCTAGGCTTTTTAAGAATGATAAAGCAATTAAATTAATAGTTACTTTCAAATGTTTTATTTTTTGACACTGTTTCCAACAGGTTCATGAAGTATTTATAAGAAATCATATTGTTGTGGCCCTAAGTTAAAAAAAAGTACACTATATTAACATTGAAATATTGGAAAAATATCATTTCCAAAATTTAAAGGCAAATATTAAAATTTTTGAAAAATGGACTCTATTTTCACTTACATGCATAAACACACTCATTAAAAAATGCAAAAAATGTATCGGTTAAAGTTGACCCGATTATCAGGTCAATGTTCAGACATCCGGGTGGATGTCGCAAAACAGACACTTCTAAGGGTAAGTGTCCATCTGAGACTAAATCTCGAGAGCTAGTCTGGAGATTAGTCTCAGAACCTCTCTGAGACTAATCTCCAGACTAGCTCTCGAGATTTAGTCTCAGATGGACACTTACCCTTAGAAGTGTCTGTTTAGAAGCGTCCACTTGAGAGCAACATCAGGCTCTCTCGAGTCTCGGAGAGTCGGCGAGTCTCCGAGACTAGTCTCAGCCCCATGTCCACTAGCGATTTCAATCTCGAGAGCGAGTCTCGATACTAAAAAGTCTCCGATGGACACTTACCCTAATGCTCAAATTGAACTAGAAATTTAGGTGTCGATTCAGGTGCTCATTGTGTGAGAAGTCACAGAGCCTCCACTAAGTGCTACAGCCACTAATTAGTGGTAAGATAGATGTATACGCTGGGTCCATTTAGACCTGACGATACCAGCGCGGGTTAAAACACTCTGCTATAAAATATAAATGATTATAGGTGCTACTGATAGTTATGTTCTGTTACAGTTATTCTCTTACGCTTATCGATGCTCTGGACACGCTGGCAGTCATGGGAAACTACTCAGAGTTCCGTAGAGTGGCCGACATAGTCACAGCGAAAGCTAATTTCGATGCAAACATCAACGTATCGGTATTTGAAACAAACATTAGAATTGTAGGAGGTCTTCTTAGTGCACATCTTCTATCACACAAGTAAGGCTGTTCTAATATTAATTATTATATTATTAATTAATTACTTCTATCAAATAATTACTGTTGTACGTAGGACACTAAAGTTCAAATTTGGTTTAAATGTTTATGCACACGAGTAAGCCCTCATTATACCATTGGTGAGGAAGCTATGTGCATTGTTTTTCTAGTCCAGTATAGGTCATGACGAGGTAGAAGAATTAGCTGCATTTCACGTCAATTGATATTGTCATTAGTTTTGAAGATGCCAAACCTCTGGGGGATTTAAATGTACAGTTGTTCCTGAGAGAACACGTTTAGTCTCCCTCGGATTACATCCTAACATTAATTATTTGTTTATTTTTGACGAATTCTGTAATAAAAAAGATGTGTTTCTAGGGCTGGTATGGATTTGGAGCCTGGTTGGCCATGTAATGGTCCACTCTTAAGGCTAGCTGAGGATGTTGCAAGAAGACTACTTCCTGCATTCGATACTAAAACTGGTTTGTAATTAATATGTTTTAATTTATATTAATCATCTCATCGGTATGTCCATGAAATTATTAAACATACTATTATTATAAAAAAAAAAATTAAAACTACAAATTTTAATTAGAGAGCTGTTGGAGAAATAATAATTTACAAAATAAGTCTATATGTTATTTTTAATGCCAAATTGTGATTGGGAGTTAAGTAGCTTATTTTAACATGAAAAGTTTTACAAATTACAAATAAACTAAATGATGAGGACTAGTTTATTTGTAAAACGAAACAAAAAGAATATTGTGATTAAAGTATGAATTATGATATGGTTATCCAACCATATAAAGTGTATTGTAGTACTTATGATTTTGTTCATTACAAACGCATGTGTTACTATCTTTTTACGGATTTATCTTTTGAGAGTTTTACACAAACAGCAATTGACCTTTACTTGGAAAAATCTAGTTCCTGAGAAAATAATTTAATTGTAATGGATGAGAGTTCAGGTTCGATTCTTCCAATTAATAAATTTTTTTTATGGTAAATATTTAATAATAATTAAATGTAGCCATGAAAACCTGAAATAAATTACAAATGAAAATCACTGGAACAAGTAATTTTGTACTCGTGTATAAGAAAATTCTCAAACAAGTTAGTTTTTAAATACGTCCAAATCTTCTAACTTGCTATTAATTAAATGTTTTATGATAGGTATGCCATATGGAACAGTGAACCTGAGATATGGAGTACCACCTGGTGAAACATCTGTTACTTGCACTGCAGGTGTTGGAACGTATATCATTGAATTTGGAACACTTTCCAGGCTAACTGGAGACCCTGTCTATGAAGAAGTAATTTCAGAGTAAAATAAAATAGACTTAAATTTATGTTACCGTTCTTCATACAATTCTCCTTTTGTAACTATTATGTACCATTTGCTGCATGTACTCTGTAAATATTGGAGGGATATAGTTTTTTGTGGTGTCGAAATGTGATGATTTTATCCACTGTCCCCTGAGTCCATAATAAGTTATTATTGTGGTCTATCTTCTGTGCTGAAGTGTGGAGCATAAACAACAGAATAAGTTAGTTGAAATTCTGGTTAATATCCAGTGAAGACAAAATTGAGTATCAAGCAGCGGTTCTCAACCTTTTTCAACCCACGTACCCCTTTTTGTGTATCATTAACTGAGCGTACCCCCTGACAACTTCATTTTATTTTTATTTTCTCATATATAGCATTGTAATGATACAAAAATTTGATTTTGAGATTTTCATGGATTTACACCTTTTGAGTAAGTGTTTTATAAAAAATGTGTGTCTGTCGTCTGTGCAGACGCTGGGTCAGTGGTCTACTGGGCCAATTTTGAAGAAATTTGTCATAAATGTTCTGAAAAATCATAACCCGAGTCGAAATCTCCGAATTTGGGGGTGGTACCCCCAAAAACTCTGAAAAAAGGTGAAAAAAATTATTTCTCAAAAAACGGTTCCGACGATTCTAACGCATGTCGCATGTCCATTAAAATACGATATAAGCAGTATTCCCGGGAAAAATCTAGTTCCTGGGCGGGTTCGATTCCCCGCCGCGCCAGAAGGAGTTGTTTTTATGATAACTAAGTAATTATGAACTCGTATATGAGAAAGTTTGTCTCTCGACAAACGATTTAATTTATAAATATTTGTTATATTTGTCAATATACAACAGCATTGTATGTTATTTTGCCGACGCCGTCTTTAGTGACACCAGTTTGCCTAAATGAGATGCCTGGACACCTCATTTATCTTTAATCCATAAGAGGACAAAACTGTGTAACTGGGATGTCACTAAAACCGAATCTAAACCGTGCCATCGATATGCTCACGTGTAGGGGACAGTGAGAAAAGAAAAATGAGCCCAATGTCAAGGGAGTTGGGGTCAAGGGGGTTGTTAAGGTTTTTGTCTTGGCCGTGTATAAGTAGAGAACTGCAGATGCAGAAAAAATAATCCGGTTCCCTATAAGATAAACAAAAACACGGCATGGTTGGCTCAGTTAGCAATGTACCGATATAATATTTTGCTCGTTAACCGCGTACCCCTTACAGATTTTCCCGTACCCCTTGGGGGTACCACAGGTTGAGAACCGCTGAGTTAAACTATTCCATCCCAAAGCATCTTTTAAGATCTACCTTACATTTATTTGTTCACATTACGTTTAATCCTCTGAAGTTGTTTACTTTTAGGTGGCGTTAAATGCTCTTCATTCATTTAGTTTTAACTTAAGTTGTTTACTTTTAGGTGGCGTTAAATACTCTTCATTCATTTAGTTTTAACTGAAGTTGTTTACTTTTAGGTGGCGTTAAATGCTCTTCATTCATTGTTTGAGCATCGGAGTTCTATTGGACTGTTTGGAAATCATCTTGATGTTGAAACTGGTCGGTGGACTGCCCAAGATTCTGGTATGTTCTAACTACTTATAAAGTTTTACTATTATTAGGTTTCTGCGGTTGGGCCCAATATGAAGTTCTAGGTCTTTGGTTGTGACTGTGTCATGAAGGTTTTAGGGTCCCAAAATGTTGTCCTGGAGAAGTAAATATAAAGTATTAAATCCTTTATGACACAAAAATGATTGAAAGACCAACACTGTCATACTAATAAATTTATTTAACTTAACTAGAAATTCCTATGACTATAGGTGGTTTGTATTATTTATGTGGTTTTTTTTTTATGTTGTGTTAACGCCATTAGTTTATGTAGCTTGTTATGACCGAACATAATATCTGATAGTTTTATTTCTGGTTTTGGCTATTACAGCTGTTGAGATATTTTATTACTTATACTACTTAGTGAAAGATTGTATAATAGTAGTAGTCTAGTACTTCCTACTAGAACGGTACTAGGACGAACCACTTGTTCGAACCTTGCAATTAGACCATATTTTGGGCCCTTTTTACGCCCTGTGGTGGAGAGTTCCAGCTACTTCACACATCATACATTTGTACATTTTACCGCCGAAGCGAGTATGATGTGATCAATAGTGAGCCATATAAATCAGAGCGTCACGGCGAAGAATCGAACCCCATCTCGTTCCACTCATGAAAGATTTTATAAATAATATTCTTTTTATTTTCTAGGTATTGGAGCAGGGGTAGACTCGTTCTTTGAATACTTGGTGAAAGGTTCTATTCTATTTGGAAAGCCGGAGCTACGAGCCATGTTTGAAGTAGCTAGGCTACCCATAGAGAAGTACCTCAATAAGAACCACTGGTATGTTTGGGCGTCCATGACTAAAGGTCAGGTTACTCTACCTGTTTTCCAATCTCTTGAAGCTTACTGGCCAGGAGTCCTCACACTTATTGGTGAGCAAAGGTTTAGTAAATTAAGTAGTTTTTAGACATGAATATGTCCCAGAGAGGGGTGAAATATAGCCAAATTAACAATCAATGATTCCCCGTAGTCGAATTCCTTATCATTTGCTCTTGATCAACCCACATAAAAAACGAAAATACTAAAGTTTTCTTGTGAATTATTTAATATTTTGAATCAGAATAGATAATAGAATGTTTAAGGCCCTCCGCACACGGAGCAACTCAAAACAAACTCAGCTGGAAACTCCAGTAATTTTTGAGTTGACAGAAAGCAAACCCAGTTTGTAATGAGTTGCTCCGTGTGCGGTGTCCCATTCAATTAGACAGGTTGAAACTCATAGTCAACTGGTTGGTGATTTGAGTTTGTAATCAGTTTGTTTTGAGTTGCTCCGTGTGTGTAGGGCCTACGGAATGTAGTTTGTTATATACTATTAAAAACAGTCTCAATATTGAAAATATGAAGGTGTGAAGAGTCTATAACTTTTCCACCACTTTCTTTTGCTTTCTTAAATGAGTTAATAGTTTTGTTATCTTAGCCTCTAATTTGGACTGTGTTTAGGAGATGTTGAGAACGCAGTTAAGACTCTAGCTAACTACAGAGCTGTGTGGAAGCAGCTTGGTTTCACTCCTGAGTTCTATAATATCGGCCAAGGAGAGGCTGGCCAGGGAAGAGAGTCCTACCCTCTTAGACCTGAGCTTGCGGAGTCAGCCATGTTGCTCTACAGAGTTACAAAAGACCCAGCCATACTGGATATAGGCAAGGATATACTCACCAGTATTCAACATTCGGCAAAAACAAAATGTGGATACGCAACTGTAAGTCATTTACATGTGATTACATGTTTTTTTTACAATTGTCAGAGTTGAGATTTGGACAGTTGAAGTTGGAAAAAGTGTTTCTTGATAAAGGCCCCTCGGTAGTTCATATAGGAGAGTAGTTGGCTCTCTTATTAGGGTTGCCAGACGTCCCGGTTTTCCGGGATTGTCCCGGTTTTGGACTCAAAGTCCCGGTGTCCCGAAGAGACTTTTCGGGACGCCAAAATGTCCCGGTTTTTACTGGAGACGTAATGTAATAATAATTTATGTGCAAGAAAAAGCTGATAATTTATGCATCTCGATAAATTCAATAGTTTTATTTTTTGAAAATACATAAAGCCACTTTCAAGGGAAAATAATGGAATGATAACTTTCTAAATATTAAAGTTGTTCTTTTCGACCTGACCAAACCACAACCCCCCAATATTTTCCTTAGAAAGTGGCTCTTTACGTATATTTTAAAGAAAAAGAAAACTATTGAATTTATCGAGATGCTTCAACCAGAATCATTTTTATAATATNATATTAAAATTGTCAGCCAGGTGTGGTGATTAAGTTTGTAAGAGAGTTTACCGGTACCGAGACTGAGAACCGAAAAATTACAAAGCTGTATCTGATGGGTCTCAAGAAAAATCCACAGAGACCCAGAACCCAGAAAATCGCTTCAAAGTTTGTGTTTTAATTAACAGTGTGATTAGAAACTTGCGTGATGTTTTTACTTTCTCATATAAAGAGAAAGTATTGCAATGGCGCGAAAAAAATCGATTTTGAGATTTTGATGGATTTACACGTTTTGAGGTCCCCTGAGTCCAAAAAAGTGGTTTTTAAAAAATGTCTGTCCGTGGTCTGTGCAGACGCCTGGAGCTTAAACTACTTGGTATTTTTGTCTGAGTTTGTATAAGTTTAATATTTATATTTAAATATATTTTTGTGTAAAATGGACTTTTGTATGTAATTTTACTCTTTTTCCTATTTATATCTGTTACAGTAGTTATAAGGATTGCAGTTATGCTAGTTATAGTTATGCGTCTGTCTGTCTGTCTGTGCAGACGCCTGGAGCCTAAACTACTGGGCCGATATCGACGAAATTTGGCATACACGTTCAGAAAAATCATACCCCGAGGCGAAATCGAGAAATGAATTTTAACTCTAAATTTGAGGGCGCTACCCCCCAAAAACTCTGAAAAAACACGAAAAAAAATTATTTCTCTAAAACGGTTCCGACGATTTTGATTAAAAAATTCTAAAATGTAGTCAATNTAATGTCGTTCTTAGAGTCTATAGAAACGCCTTTGGCACCTTTGGATAAAAGAAATGTTTCCAAATCAGCTAAAAATTATTTAAATAAGACGGGGCTAAGAATTTCGCCTTGTAAGACACCTTTGGTGATATTTATATTATTTGTTGTTTTATTTTTAATTTTAACTTGCATTTGTGCATCTTCATAAAAAGTTTTAATTAAGCGAATTATTTTGGCACTTAGACAGAAAGTCTGTAATTTATTAAAAAGTAGATTGTGGTTTACGGAATCGAAAGCGGCTTTAAAATCTATAAATGTAACGAAAACTGATCTTCTGCATAGTCTGATGTGGTTTTGTATCAGCGCGTTTAAGATAAATATATTGTCAAGGGTCGATCGGTTTTTCCTAAAGCCGTATTGACATTCGGAGAGTATATTGTTCTCTTCGCACCACTTGTTTATTCTGTCGTGAATAATTTGTGTAAAAACTTTGGTTATGCAGTTGACTAGGGAAATACCTCTGTAATTATTAGGATCGTTAGCGTTATTTTTTTGTAGATCATAATTGTTTGAATTTGGGACCTAGATTTGGGGATATTTTCAGTGGCTATGATTTTATTGAATAAATTGACTATGTAGAGAATCCAGTTGTCCGGTAGGTTTTTGTAAAATTCATTAGAAACTGAGTCGCACACTGGAGTTTTATTGTTTTTAAATGTTGCAGCACTTTAATTACTTCTTCCCTTGTTACATCTGCATCCATCTTTTGGTTCCCTACTCCGAAGATATCGGTACAGACACAAAAGCTATTTGAAAAAATGTTATTATAGAACTGTTGCCACTCTGTTACGCTTATTTTTGAGTCGATATTCGACCGTTTGTTTTTGTGTTTATTTATTAACTTCCAGAACACCGCCGAATTTTTTGTTTCAGTTAAAATTTTTATGTGATATTGTTCGTACGATTTAATTTATTTACGATTTAATTTATTAATTTATAGGGGTGACATCGGGAAAAATTGTTTTCACCGATCAGAAAACCGGAGATATTTGGTATCATGTGTCGTATATCGTTGGAAAGCCCTTGGGGAGTAGGTAAAGACTGTGGAAAAACATTTTGAAAATTTTCGCGTTTCTGGTCCTAAATGACGAAAAAACACTTTTAACCGCTTTTTTTAAAAACGTTTTGCAAAACGGGGCGCGTATCTCCTCCTAGGGCCGCTGTCGGACGGGTTTGGGCTTTTAGCGCGTAAATCTCTATTAAATTCTACAGAGCGAAATTTGGTATCGATTTGTCCAGTACTTTTTGTTTTACAGGACTTTAAAGTCCGGAGTACAAGGCAGTACTTGAGGTTGACCTACAGAGGAAAAAAAAGTACCTTCCTACTCTGCTTCGTATGCCGCAAAAATGTCCTTTTCGAGGGGTAAGCGCAACCCGTTTTTTGTAGTACCTTTTACGGGGGGAAGGGGGGTACCTCGGTGAAAAACGCGTAAAAATTATATTTTTCCTAAATTTCGACTTTGACCTTCTGTAACTTTGCCTATTTTTGTTGCTACGTTCGAAAGGGTCTTGAACTTTAGGTAAAATTGTCCTCTTTAAGGAAACGTTTAGAACGTTTTTGTCCGACTTTCAGTTTATTAGCTACGACGATGTAGAGGACGTCTTCCATGGGTAGCCGCAACCAGAAGGGGTGGTACGAGTTCGAGAGAGGTATCGTTGGAAAGCTCTTTCAAAATGTACCAAATGTGTCGAAAAACATTTTTGGAAAATCGCTGTAAGGTACTTTTGTACCCTTTTATACCTTTTGGGGTCCCGGTAGGGGGTAGGTTGTCGTACTATATCGCTAAAGGCTCCGAGGGATTTTTAGGCTCGGAAATTTCCTTCAGTGAAAAGTTACTCCAAATAAAACTACAAGGAACTGTGAAGTTTTAGTACCCGTACCTTTACGGGTTCGGGTACAAGGGTAATTTTAGTACTTTGGCGTCTGTACGGGACCATGTGAAATTCAAATGCATAAAAATTGCGCCTTTCTACTAGAAACTATATAGGTTCTATCGCCGTTGTACCTGTTTTGATAAAAATATTTTTTTATTTTTACCTCTGTGGGTACTTTTGGTACATGTTTGGAAAAATCGGTCATATGGTATATAGGCCTTTATAGTAGTGAAGTGGCACGAAAGAATTTCTTTGAAATTATAAGTGTACCCCGTGCAATAAGGGTACAAAGTAGGGTACCTTTGCTTATGGTAAATTAAAAATTATTAGTACCCTGGCATGATTGGTATCGTTGGAAAGCGCTTAAAGTAGTGCAAAAACATTTTTACCTTTTTTACGTTTCAGGTCATTTTTTATCGAAGAAACGTGTTTTTCGTGTCAATTTTTATCATTTTTTCACGTTTTTCTTTACGGTTACCGTATCTTGTCATAGGGATGAATCAATACGATTTAGGGATTTTGAGCCCAAATTGGGTACAAAATTGTGCACAAAAAATTTATTCTGTGTTTATAAAATTTTATTCGTACACGTACTTATCGAGTTATAGTACATCAAAGTCCAGGGTACATAGGGGGTACAGTGGTGGGTTATTTTTAGTTATTTTTTTTTCTTTTATAGTAATTTATATGCGCTAATACATTTGGTTCAAAGCAGTATGAAAAAATAAATAATTTTTACCCTAATAACGTTTTGAAGATGTAACACTCGAAAAGAAGTTTTTATTTATTTTAAAATTTCAACGAAAAACTGAAATTTCGAAATTTCAACTTTGAGCGTTCATAACTTTCGCAATTCTTAACCAATTTCAATTCTAATTGCGGAGTACTAATTTCACACTCATGCTCTTTAAATCGAGTACTTATAACCTAAAAACTTCGTCCTATTTGCTAAGATATTGAGAGTAAACTTTTTCCGTTTGCCGTAATTTTTCGGTCACGTGAACAAAAATAAAAATGCTCTGATTTTAATGAAATTGGTATTTTTGGAAAGCTCTTGACAAGTACATCAATTGTTGATATGTACACTTTTTCAAAATTTTAATTTTTAAGGGGGATAAAAACTGTAAATTTGCCGGTTTTTTTTGAGTTGGCTCTTTAGGCTATAATTTATAATGGTAAAAATTGATATCGTTGAAAAGCTCTTTTAAAGGGCAACAATTGTTGTTATGTACACTTTTGTCAAATTTTAATTTTTAAGGGGGGTAAAACATAAAAAACCGTTATTTTATCTGTTTTTTCGAGTTGGTTTTTTAGGTTAAAATTTAATTTTTACGTTTTTGGTAGTATTCATACTAGGGAACATTTAAATTTTAATTTAAATCAAATTATAATTATTATTTACTACGGGAAACATACAGAGAAAAATAGACTCCAGCGCTGGAGTCTATTTTTCTCTAAAATAGCCACGTTTCAGACCCTTTTTAACGAGAAATAGTTTTTATGAACGAAAGCTCAAACCCCGATTTGTTATTTAAACGAGCGAGCTCTACTGTTCACAGAACTACTAGTCATGTTGTAGGTAAATAGGTATCTAATAAATTGTTATTAGGCACCGAGTAAATATTTATTTGGATTTTATATTTTTTAAACCCCGGAAAGCAGTCCTAAGAAGACTTACAAGGAATAATAGAACAAAGAAATGATTACAGCCTAAAGAACTGCGACAGCATAATAAAATAGGATAATAGGAATAATAAAATATGGATTTATCGTTGTTGGAATATTGGTGAAATGTCGCAGAACCGTTTTAAAGTTGCAACACGAGAGTAATGCACGCGAGACGTGTTGCTCCAACGACATCTTAACTCTACTTGGAATCAACCAAGTCACGGAAATACAAGTGCAAAGTGTAGCTGCGTAATAATAACTGCAGTAAAAATAGCCCTGTATGCATTGTTGTATAAATAACGATGAAGCGGGTAATAAGGGGATGCAGTTGATGTATAATTAGCGAGGAGGAGCAGGTTAGATATCTGTACAGTTTGTATATTATAGTGGTTTTAGTTGCAAGGTCAGTGTTAGTGAATATCTTACTACAGTTAGAATAATAACGTAACTAGAAGAAGAGCTCCAACTACAACCTCGTGACCTCTAAGTGTAACTATTCAACGTGCCGTCCGCTGCAGAGGATTCCACGTCGCGTCGGGTTGAACAGTCTCGCGCGCTAATTACATGCTCACTTAACTTGCCATTCTGATTTATTTTTAATCTGTGCAGTTTCATTGTCTAGTTGTTATATTTTTGTAAATATAACAATAATAATTACCGTTAGGATACAATGAATGAATGAATTTATTTGCTCATAAGTACAAGACTCTTAGCAATGGAGTTCGGCCTTACAATAATATCAATGTTAAACTAATATATTATGCTTTATAATTAATACATGAGGAATAGGAAATAAACAAATTCTTATATAAATAATATACGCACACACATACATACATTCCAACATACATACATATACAATACATATTTGTATGTAAAAATAAAAAAAATCAAAATAAAAGTTAAGTATAAACAACTATGTACAATAACAATAATAATAATAAAGATAAATCCAGACGTTGATATTATTTTGTAAACAGATAATAATCCTTGCTTAAAATTAAAAAACCTTTTATCTTAACTAATAATATAACAATCAAATAAAAGTACTAGAAATTAAAATGTAGATATCATTTACACACATAGTTTGTTTACATATATTTTTCATATTGGCTATAATTGATTAAAGTGGATAATTTTTAAGTTATTGAAGCTGATGATCTGAGTTTTAG